>CATOBL010000213.1:0-93794 GCA_951394255.1 Polyploca ridens | reverse complement strand
GTCCTTAAATAAAGGGTATTTTAAAAAGCGAGATTGGATTACACTTGCTCGCAGCGGGAACAATTACATTGGTCGTCGGTACTGTATGGGTTCTAGCTTTGTCTATGGTATCGCATTCAACTGTGAAATGGAGTTTCTTTTGTGTTCTATGCACTAGGACGTAAACTCAAACGGCTTGAGCAGGTTTTATGTTTTTTTTTTTAAGGGAATGCTGTCAGACCTTGAGCTTTCGGTTAAGGAGAACATCGTGAAAAAGTCATACCAATAGCCTCTGAAATAACATTAAAAGGCTTTATTTTACACAACAAATATTGATGGAAGAAAAATTTTTAGATGACAAAAGAAGACTTGGGAGATTCTCAAATTAAGTAAATTCAACCTACATTTGTGATCTAAAATTAAATTTTTATTATAATTGTTACTGTTTCTTGCAATTTTACAATAAGGACATTTTAGAAGGGTTTTGAAGCCACGCGAAATTAACTCAAAAGGGTTAGTCTCCTAAGACCATATTCGTGAAGCTTCAACCCTTATGGAAGCTGCCCTCACTGACTCTAAAACGAGACTGAGTCTAAAATGTCCACCCTGTATAGCGTAGTAATTATGACGAAACTAACTAAGCTTTATTTCACCATCACACCTGCACTTCCAGTCTTCACCGTCGAAGATCCCCAAACCGTATCGTAGACTATCATTAGATGGCATTAGACTTTATTTTTAGTAGATTCACAATCACTTGTCGAGCTCTACCATTGTATTGTATTGTTTATGAATCGAGAATGTGACGGACCTCCTTTTGTTTTTCTGAATAAATCAATTGAAATATAAAAATTATATTTAAACGTTTAAATGTTATGTTCTCGGTTCTAAAACTGCAAATCCCTACCACTCACCGATCCACACCTATATCTGGAACCCTTGAACCTAGGTCACGAAGAAGGGCGGGGCGGGTCGATGGCTTCGTAGCCGCCGCAGCGTCTCCGAAGGCCCCACTTCCACAGCGGCTCAAGTTCGCTCCTGGGGAGTCAATGAAGTCCAAACGTGGCTAGAATCGCTCCAGCTAGGAGAGTACGCGGAAGCTTTCGCTAAACATGACGTGACCGGTCGAGAACTGCTCTCGTTAGCCAGGAGGGACCTTAGGGACTTGGGCATCACGAAGGTTGGTCATGTGAAGAGGATCCTGCAAGCCGTCAAGGAGTTGCAGTGACGACGGCGCGGCCGCTCCGAGGGGGATGGCCACGGATAAATGAGTAATGTGTGTACAAGGAGGTTGTGTTTATGCATTTTTTTCTTTTTTGTTAGAAATGTCAAATTGACATTTCATTGTGATTGGTCACTTTATGAAATTGACGTTATTCCAATGATGATATTTAAATTGTTTCGCTTTTCAATCGATCATATTAAGATATGTTTATGTAACGATTGAATATTTTAATTTATAAAAAAACGACTACAAAGTTTACAGCTTGCAATGAACTAACAATCAAATTGTTTACCCCTTTAGCTCTATTTACTCGATGAAATTACAACCCGTGAGCGAAGTTCAATTTACAGTGCCACCAATTTATCCTATGGTCTTTTATACTAAAGCTATCATTTAAAAACGGCAGCCTTAAAATGTCAAAATATAGGCAATCTTGTCGATGGTGGCGCCCAAATCGCCTGTACAGATAAGTTTGTGGGATTGTATACATAAATTGTCAGTGTTGTGTTAAAATATCGCACAACTTTTGACATCCAATCACAACATTATTAGGGCTACAAAAATATAAGGTTCCACTTTTAAATATGGGAATTACTTGTTTTAATTCTCTTTGCCTATTCAATGCGTGGGTTTTTAAATGCTTGTATTTCTAGAAACTTAAATCTACAACTTGATGCGTACCTACCTGTCCAATAGGTACTTATAACAAAATCCATATAAGTTTACAATTGCATTGTAAATGAACTAGCCATAATACCGATGTTTATTATTTTTTTCCTTGACAGATCATTAAATTTTTCAGAGATTTAAATTTAAAAAAAAGTAAAAAAAAAATGTACTTACTATGTATTTACCGCTGGCAAGTTTATATATTTTTTTTAAGTTACCAAAACAATGTTTGGGAACAGAGCAAACGAATTTATTACTTAGTGTTGATAATTTTTACAACAACTTATAAATGTATGTAAGAGAGTACATTAAAAGTTTCAATATTAATATCTGACTGAATTACTATGAAAACCATTTAAATTACCTACCTATATTAATTATCAATATCTGTTTGTGACGTAATTCAGAAATATCAGGTAACGCTATTCAGGTATTTATATTTTAATATATTTTCACAACGATAGTTTTTATTTATACATTAGAATCAACGAAATTAATTCTTCTAGATGAATGTTTGACATTTAAACAACATGGAATGTTCGCGCCAAAAAAATATTGTGATACTCTATAGTCTGCGGTATAGAATTAATCAATAGATCTCCTCATGATACAAATAATAAATAGATAATTATAGAATACTCAGGAAATAGATTTGTAGTTAAACTTTATTGCCAATTTCCAGCTATTTCAGAAACAATATAAATTATATCCTGGGTAATTCTAAACTCCATTGAATAACCTAATAATTCGTAACAGGTATTTGAAAAACAGTTTAAAGCAGTGTTTTAACCAGATTATGAGTCTATTTCCTGATGAATAGTTTTGAAAAAAGCACATAAATAACCATGAATGCACCATACTAATAAAATACCTATCCATAGCGGTAAAATAAGATTTTATTTTTATTATTTTTGAAGGTACTCAGTGAACCACTTTCAAAAGTATTGAAAAGAATCCTGAAACGCACTAAAGAAACTGCGCTTCTTGTAAGTGATTCACCGTTCAAAAGTAAGCATTAATCAAGTACAATGGCAATAGCAATATTGTATAATTCCGTAAAGGTTATAGTAATCCAGTCGTAAAGTACGTACAATTTTTACGGAGTAGGTACATGGCATGCAGCTGAAATAACCAAATATTAGTATCCAAAGCATAAGTCGATTTATTATTATCTCATAGTAATTAATTAGATCATTACTAGGCCACTGTAACGTGGTAGGTACATAGGCACAATAATGTTAGAAACGGCGAGTACGGAATGCGGAGGCCTAGTTATAGTGGTCGAGTTGTATTTAGGCAGTAACATTAATAGGTGTCTTATTCTTAATTCAATATTCTAAATACAAGCAATTTTCCTCAGGTTTTGTCCTTTAGAGAGAACGTGACCTATTTGAATTTCGAAGACTATGTATGAAATGTGATCTCTTGTGGTGTTTCTATTTTTTTTTTATATCTCTACGTAGATAAAATGTGACGACCGCATTGGCTGGGTTATTGTCATTGAATGACATTAATTGACTTTAGGGTCGTAATCGAAATTTATTACAGAACATCAAAATGAAATTACTTTAATTAATTATACAAGTTAGGTCTATATCGTGATTGATTTACTATGAACCTTAAATATTTTACAAATACATAAACGTATCTTATAACGGCCTAGACGTATTTAAGGGCTGTTCAATACTGCGGTATGCTGTCGATGCGGTCGCTTCTCCTTACATGATCTGCCTTATAGATGTTTTATAAAAGTAATCTCTAATGAGTAACCATTCAACTTACGTCCGTGTTGCAATTTGTTATACGATTGATACGATATTTTTTTAAGCAATATCGTACTTTTTCGATTACGATTAACAGATACTAAAATAGAATAACCCAAGTAGAGAACCAATCGTCAGATATAATAATATAAATATCGTGTCGATCGTACGATCTATTGTCAATTTGGACATCCTAATTCTAATGATTGTGTACAAGAATTGTGAGTGTGGGTCTATCTGTAACATTTTATAAACTCGTGAACATTCGAACTAAATTATATTTAAATATTTAATATATATTACATAGAACTAAAATATTTCCGCCGTGCCCTGACGGTTTTAATGCCTTAGATCAGTTAGGACTATTTAAAATAAAAATGAAATATAAAAAATACTTTATATAGGACGATATAATCTTGTATTTGATAATAATTGTCGAAGTGTAGGTATTCTTGTATAACTTAATTCCTCTACATATGTTAATACGATATTTTTTTTTTCTTCAATGAATTTCCAAATGATAATTAATATTTAATTGTGTGGGATTTTTGAGTGTAATTCATGTTTTTTTTAAATTGGGACATTTCCAATTTAAATAGTCTTTAAAACTTTTTTCTAATAAATGTTTTTTATTACTTAATTGAAAAGTGGCGGCACTATTTTGCAGTAAAAACTGAACCTTAAATTGGCATAAACAAGCTAGCTTTCGGTAAGTACCTATAGACAAAACATTAACAATAAAAAAAAACAAAGACAAAGCGTCATTTTTTTAACGATTAACTTAATTACATAAGTTGGTTCTTTTCAGAGTTCCTTGACATTTGATTTAAGAAATATGTACAATAAATACCTACTCATCATGCCAGTTTCCGTTTCAGGTTTTAACTTCATTTTTTACATGCCATTTTAAAAATTGTGAGCATTTCGGTGTGTTAGAATGGTTATTTAAATTTTGCTGTTTTAAAAAGATCTATCTATCTATATTTTTGCCGTTTTCCAACATTTAAATAAATGTTGTTTTTCTAGTTAAGCCAGAAAAAAGAAAATGATTTTATTTTTCTTTTTTCTTTCTAATGGAAAACGGTCAACGTTATTCTCAATAAACAATTTCCTTCTAAATATAATCATATCAATATTTTAAGTCGTGAAATGCTCTCGTTATTATTCTATAAATTTATTTGTAAACTATTTCGATTAAGCAATAAGCATCGATTGTATTCGCTTCGATTTTTCTACTTAGGTGTCGTGTTTTATCGATTAATTTATAAGCAAAGGCGAGGTAAATCAAATGACAAACAAGCAAAGATACCTACACTACATTCTTCAAAGCACTTTATTACTAAGTTAATTCAATTAATTCAATCGAAATTGGTTGTGAAGTGTCAAAGTGACATTTGGTGTAGATATTTTTGTTGAGCCACTTTTCTAGAAACTCGGGTCAGAAACTTCAATGTAAATTGACTTTAAATCATGAGATTTAAAAAGCTATCGACCAAAGTAAGGATGTTTTGATGCAAGTTTCTAGCCAAGTGAACAGACGTTTCGCATTTGCCTAACAATTAGTCCGTTTTCATACGAGACGATAACGACACTGTAAAAATGTCGTGACGGTTTAGCGGACCATACATTTCTACGAACCGTTTTCACACACGACACCGCACTGCATATAAAATAAATCGTCACTACATTTTTACGGTGTCGTTATCGTCTCGTGTGGAAACGGCCTTAGGATGCATTTACATTAAGGTGGGGTGGAGTAGAGGAGTGTCATGCATGAGCATGACGAGTTGACGACCAAACTTATCCGTTCCTCTTTATTCGAAAAGCACCCTATGTCTCTATGTTCCTGAAGAAAGTTGTGAATTAAGTACATTGATATTGCTTTAAAAATTTATTTATTATTAAAAGTTTATGCATTGTTTGTCTTAATGATCGCTAGATGAAGCAGCGCTGATTTTATAGATATAAATTATTGTTGTCTTCCTATATTATAATTAATTGGCTGTTAGTTAACGTACTCAAGACGAGGTTTTATTAAAAAAAAATGTGTACAGTATGGAATAATTTAAGATGCAACTGCTCTTTAGAAAAAAATATATAAAGATGTATAAACATTTTCAGCATTATATGTAGGCATAACGTTTAACTGATACGGTACCGATCTGTGCCGTGCGTGAGATGAATCGGACTCGCGTTATCAAATGACGGACCAACATCAGCATGCGTCATTACGCGATCGTCATTCACCGCTCAACTACCGCAGGCAGAGTCGTTATGCCTATAGTTTTATAAGCGTTTATTTTTTTTTCATAATAATTTGCACATTAAAGCATTGTATACGAATGACATCACCTATGAGACCAAAAATAAACTGTGTTCTGTTCTAAGTCATATTGTTTAGAATTTATTTTACTGCTGAAGAATTGATTTATTATTTTGAATCGGACTTCTTTTTTGTCCTATATTATATACACCATTTTATACCCTTTAAAAAGGATAGGTACTAATAATGGTGTACATTTAAAGAGTTTGTTAAAAATATTTTTTTAAAAAGTCTGTGGCCCGATTCACGTTAAAACACTTCAACGGTGTCGTAGCGACATCAACTATTTAAATTGAGATATTTTTTACGAAAAACTTTCAATGTGTATACGCCTCAATAATTTGTCCATAGAATCGTTTGTCAATCATTAATTTGACATTATCCCCTACGCTGTTCAAATGTCAAGTTATGGAAAATCAAAACTTTGAGGACCTCCTCAACTGTTTACATTTGACAAATCGTATGTAATTCGTGCCACCCAGTGGCATTAAACATTTAAGCCAGTTTTTTTGACGTGCCACTGGGTGGCATGTAAACACGGTAGGGGAATAGTAAAAAATACAGTTTAATCGATGATGTCGCTACGACACACATACAAGGCACTACGGCTTTTAAATTAATTTGTGGTATAAAACTACTATAAGTTATAAATTATTTTTAATTTATTGCTCAATTTAATTTGTAGTTTATTATAATTAAAGTTATCGTGACGTGGTCTCTATTTTAGGAGTGGGGTCATTGTTTTTATTTATGTATTACACAAGTTGCACATCTCGCCTAATTTCGACTAATAATGATATTTAAATTGTAAAATATTGAATATCATTTTTGTTCTAAATAAAATTAATTCAATGAGACTAACCAAATAAAGTTTTATGAAACAAAAATAATTTTGACGCGAAAATGATGGGTTAATTAATGGGGCGTTTTCTTTCCATAGGTTTTTATAGTTTGGTTGAAAGTACCTGTCAAACTGTTGATAATTCGAACTAATTTGAACCTTATGTACACGATTTGACAGGTATTTTCAACCAACTCTATAAAACTGTATGGAAAGAAAACGTCTCGGTGTGTCGGCAAAAAAAGTCAGCCAATAAGTATTAAAAAATATCTTCATTCAGTCCATACCTATGTCAAAATTCGCTCTTTTAACCTATACGGGTGAATTTACCGCCTATTTAAAAATAATGTGCATCTTTTGAATGAATATTCAAGTTTTGAGTGTTATTAATGAAATTAATAGTGGAGTGTCCACAAATTGAGCTCGATATTTTCTCTTGGTACCTATTTATATTTGGGAATTCAATAAATTATACTGTTACCATTGAATTATTACGCTTAGAAGTGAAGTATCGAACAAAAATCCTCGCGACTCGTAGGCCACTTGACAACCAATGTGTGCGTGAGTACCATATAATTACACTCGCTGACACGCACACAAGCACACGAGTAATGTTGCAAGCTAAACGAAATTTTTCGGTAAAATTAACCTTCCGATACTAGTGAATGAAATTGGAATTAAGTATTCATAAAATAAATTAAATAGTTTAAAATGTTCTGCGTCTTAGATAATTTATCATAGACACAGGCCTGTTATTTATTTATTACTAGTTTAATGGTTATGTTTCATAGTACTTATGTCGGATATTTTAACATAGTAAACCAAGACAATGTACAAAGCTATGAACGATCGTACAATTTGTAGTAGGTATTGTTGGTAATGATAGGTTTCATATATGATAGGTTGTATACAAAAAGAAGATTAAGAAGTATGTAGGTATTTAATTATCATTATCGTATAAAAGACGAATAGCTATAGATTCTTATAATATCTAACTGAATCTACTATACTAAGATCGTACAATTTGTAGTAGGTATTGTTGGTAGTGATAGGTTTCATATATGATAGGTTGTATACAAAAAGAAGATTAAGAAGTATGTAGGTATTTAATTATCATTATCGTATAAAAGACGAATAGCTATAGATTCTTATAATATCTAACTGAATCTACTATACTAAGATCGTACAATTTGTAGTAGGTATTGTTGGTAATGATAGGTTTCATATATGATAGGTTGTATACAAAAAGAAGATTAAGAAGTATGTAGGTATTTAATTATCATTATCGTATAAAAGACGAATAGCTATAGATTCTTATAATATCTAACTGAATCTACTATACTAATATCATATTAATATTTATAATACAAGAAACCGGAAGAGTTTTTTGTTTGTTTGTTTAAACGGGTTAATCTCTGTAAAAAAAACTACCTGCAAAACTACTACTGTGTAAAACTACCAGTCTGATTCGAAATTATTTCACTAATATGAAGCTACATTATCCCGAGTATTATAGGCTACTTATCCCAAGAACGCGGGTGAAACCGCGGGGGACAGCTAGTCGGTTATAATAGCTATAAGTAAAAGAAACAACTTATCGGACTCAATTACTTACTCTACTTCCTACTCTAACAAAATCAGTATCAATTACGTAAAACAACACAAATTCGCACACAAACAGCTGGCAACACTTAGCTCGAAATCTGAGTGAAGTATTTTTATTTTTGAATTTTGTTATTTTAGATGAATTACGCAATAAAATTAGTGGCTTATCTGTGGAATATTACAACAGAATTCTATTCTTTCTTCCCTGATGAATTATGACACAATTTTACTGCACAAACCGTCATATTTATTATTTTTCTAAGAGCTCCACTCACTAAAACGCCAGTCAGTACACTGACAGCGCGGCGGTCATTTGGAGCCATTATGGCTCCAATTGAATGGATTATGTTTCGCGCGTGTACTTTGTTTCTATGTGTAATAATTCAATGACTGTTACTCATATTGCTATGTTTTATTTTACCTAAAACAAAATTCACATCTACTAGCCGTTTTCGGTGGTTTCACTTGTGTTCCCGGGATATAATGTTTCCCATGTATTTATCTCTACCACCATTGTTCTAGACAAAGCTACCTTAGTTTTGTCTAGGACAATGAAAGGTTCCTGGTCAAGTAAAGGTTGGGAACCACTGGTCTAGGAAGATTGAAGACCTGTAAATTTTCTTCAAAACTGTTCAGAAATTTAGCCGTAAAAGTAACAAATAGATAGACAAGCGCACTTTCACCTTAGGATATGTCCAGACACAGTGACAGAAATGTTTCGTTCGCGGCTGTCACGCACCGGGTGTCACCCGATTGAGGGTGACACCCCACTGTGAAAAAAACTTTAAATTATAGATTTTTTTTAATCTCTAATGTCGTCTTCGTAACTAGGTTTTTTGCAATCAATTAGACTAGAAAATAGAGGCACTTTGTCTAATATAAAAAAAACTGAACAATATTGTAGAAGCAATAGAATAAAAATCACACCATAGTTTGCGTTTTTTATGTTTTAAACAGTTTGAATTTTGAAACCACGATTTCCGCACCGGGTGCCACCCATGCTAGCTACACCACTGGCTACCTAAGTTAAAAATAAAACACAAACTTTCCTCCGTAGACGGGACGATTAGCTCTACTCTACCCACCCACTGCATAAAAAGTGTCCACACGTGTTCCCGTGATAAAAGGTGTCCATCCAATCTTAACTGACTTCCAAACAAAAGGAGGAGGTTCTATTCCTCAAAGACGATGCCGATATGGAGCGAGAGCGTAGGGCGTTGTCAGTGAGATCTAACATGATAGCCCGCAGATTTGCTCGATGCTCGAGAGAAGTTAAAATCACGCTGTTCAGAGCTTACTGTATACACGAGCAGTGTTTGGGTAAATTATACTCAAAGATCGTACAACGCCCTGTGCGTTTAGTATAATAACGCATTTCGTGCTGTTGCGGCTGCCCCGTTTCTGCAGTGCATCAGGCATGGTTTTGGAGGCGCAAACAGACAGTTTTTATGTCACAATACGCAAAAAATGCACGTCGTTGCTCTGCAGTGTACGGGCCAGCACCAACAGTATCCTGGCTATGTTTGCTGCTCGGCTGGACGGTAGGTATATGATTCATTGTTATAGGATTCATGTGGCCTACTGTACCTAGCTGAGCCCATTTCAATTATTCAGTATAATATTTCATGTGTTTTACTAACATAGTCTTAAGATTTTGTATTACAAAAAAAAAATATTTTAGGGTCGGCAACGCGCGAGTGATACCCCTGGTGTTGCAAGCGTCCATATGCTACTGTAACTGTTTTCCATCAGGCAGGCCGTATGCTTATTTGCCACCTTAGTGGTATAAAAACAAAAAATATATGGAATATAAATTTTCCGAAATAAATGAATTTATTATTATTATTATATTCTATGATCGACTCGTTTTTTACAATATGTATGTAGTACTTATAAAATTCAAGGTATAATTAAAGTTTAATATGTCATAGTCAGGCCCTAATAACGGCCAATAAACTCGGCAATTACTCTTATCAAAACAAACTTAGATTCTTTAAAAGTAACACTAGTTTTCGCCCGCAGTTTCAACTGCATTCTCGAGGATCTTGTTATAAAATTTGATTAGCAGGCTTATAAGTCTCAAACTTTTAAGTCGTTGCTTTATAAAGCACGAGCTCCCAAGTCAAAATCACATTTTCTTCTGTCGTTAGCCCGAATTACATAAGTAGCGTAAAACCCAACGACTGCAAGGTTATTAAATCGAAACACATTTTTATCTAACAACAGCTTTTATTCGTTCCAGACACTGATCTTTCCCTAATAAGTCCATCATTTCAGCCACTCCCGGTCCTTCGTCCAAACCACTCAACACAGACCTAAGCATCTTCATTAAGAACGGAAACTTCACTTTATTATCACCAGAGAAACTCCTCAAACGTTCCTTCAAGGACTGCTCGTCAAATTGATCAAAATCCTCAAGATTATCAACAAGTTTTCTCAATAAATCTCTATCAATTTCTAGGTTTTCATTCGTCGGTAATATCCATAGGAAACCGAACTTTTTTGAGACCAATTCTGCTATTTTAGTTACTCTACTAGAAGACCAGTTTAAGATGCTTTTCACGTGTTCATTGGAAACGTTTAAGTTTTTTTCCGGGTATGTTTTAGTGATGAGGTCCTGTAGTTGTGAGACGAGTTTCTGTGATAGTTGCTCGTCTTGCAGTTGTCGTTTGATTTCTAATCTGTTGCATTCTTGGAGTAAGTCGGGGTTCAAGCGACTGGGATGTGACGATATTCTGTCAATCTGGAACTGAATTACAAATAATTTGTAGCTATCATCATTGATACCTTAAAGTTACGAACTTCCCAAGTCTAATGCATTTCTTTTTACTGTGTATCGGCCTGTTTTTGGCAATCTCACCATGGTAAGTAATGATGATGTGTCCGAAGGTGGTAAGCACACAAAGCCTAGAGGAACTGGCTCTCAAGTGCAGCTGTCAGAACACACCGATAGGTGCTTGGCGTGTTGAGGGTGCCAGCCAGGTGCCAGGCCCACCGTGCTATGGTGCTTCATAATTAGTGTATGGAGGAGCAAATTTGGTTGGATTAAAAGAGATGTTCCACAGGCTGGGTTATCGTTCCTAGGGACCGCGGTGCGACTGTTTTTTTTTTGTTTTATTCTACTGTGGCGCCATCATTGAATCTGCGCGTGAACTGTTGTGTAACTGATAGATGTCGCTTCAAGTAACTATATACTGCTTTCAGGATTAGAAGATATCGGTGACAGTTCACTTTTGACAATTATAGTCATGCGTCTTAACGATATCCAATCGATTTTTTTGTTGTATCGAGAATAAAGAAAATCTAATCGATTTTCGTTTTAGTGATCTTTTATTTTCCAAATTATATTTCCTTATCACTGCCTTACTGCTTAATACCGCCTCGTGTGTAATTACCAACTTTGCACACATGTATCATACTGTACTATTATCGTTGTTCTTAATGTCAGATAATTATTACGGGATTTATGAGAAATTATGTCTGTTTTGATATTTACCGGGTAATGTGAGAATATTCTCTCTCTTTTTGATATCGTACCGATATATCGAAATTTTTTGGTAATCAAAAATTATTTCGATATTGATAAACCTATTCAAAAATAATCGATATAACATATATCGATACTTTTTGAATTTCCCTGTCGATCAAGCATTGTCAATCACTATAGGTAAATGTTCCGTTTCATGCAGCAAGTATTTTAAGTACATCCTATTTCTGAATTTTTAAAATTATCAAGCTATATTAATGTGTTGAAATTATTTCTTAGTTATGTATAGCGATATGTACTGTATTTTTGCAATGATATGAAATGGAAATTAAAATATTTTTTTGTAAAATATAATATTAGTTCGACGGGCCAGTTGGCGCAGTTGGTTAAGACGTGGCGTCTTAACCTATAGCGCCGCAGGTCGTGGGTTCGATTCCCACACAGGACATGCATTTGTGAGCATGAACATGTCTGTATGTCCTGAGTCTGGGTGTAATTATGTATAATAAGTATGTATTTACAAACAAAAAGTAGTATATGTATTATATCAGTTATCTGGTTTCCATAGTACAAGCTTTGCTTAGTTTGGGATCAGATGACCGTGTGTGAGGAATGTCCCAGGATATTTATTTATTTATTTATTTATAGTTACTCGCAAGTAGTATGAGTTAACCGGAAAATGTGAACTGTCACCGATATCATCTAATCCTGAAAACAGTATAGTAGATTTCATATAGCATGAGTTCGGTGACACATGGTATTTTATTAGATTTCTCAATGGTTAATGTTCATTTCGATATAATAAAGGAATACTATGATAGATCGAGGTTTCATGAAATATTGTGATACTATTTCAGAGTAATCAAATGGAATTTCACTAGATATTGGTAAAAAAAAACCCTTGACCTTGACGCCTCATCCTATGTGAAATAGTGTATAGTAGGTTATATTACCTCTTCAGCTAACTCGTCCATTGTCTTGAGTCGTATTCCAGCGCCCGGTACGTGATCAAATCCACCACCAGATAGCGTTATGTAGTTCACCAATGCAAGTGGAAATATACCTAGAATATACGAAAAAAGCGTTATTAATTGAATATCATGACATTGTTCACAAATGTTTGTCCTAGGGAATCAAACCGAAGTCCAGTGATAAAAATATTTTCGCATTTAAATAATTCCTCCATTTTTAGGGTTCCGTACCTCAAAAGGTAAAAAAGAACCCTTATAAGATCACTCTCTTGTCCGTTCGATTTTCTCAGGAACGGGTGGACCTAGCAAGTAAAATTTTTTTACCAGAAGATTTATACTAGAGACTGAGCTATAATCCCTATTAGGTGTATAAAAATCAAGGTCCTGAGTCAACACGATAAAAAGATATGGGCAAATTTAAATTTTCGCGAAAACTTGTAAGTACCATTTACCTTAATTTTCATTTTTTTTTTATTTTTCGGAATTTTCCCTTTACTTGTGCTGTAAGACCTTGCTTTTTGCTTGCGTACACGGCGTCATTGACGGACGCATATTATGCACCCCATAACCATAGTTACCATTATTCCTATAATCTTCCACTCTAACGTCACTCTGCCTCTTGCTGAGCTTTGTTCCGTCAGAGTTCACTATCAGAGGTAAGTGGCCGAATTGTGGTGGCGTCCATCCAAAAGCTCTGCAAGTGAAATAAATCTATACTTTTTATAGGCTCGCGTTATACCACAATCCCATTTTTTTTATACTACTACGGCCACAAGCTTCTATAATAACAATTATAGACGCTTGACGCTTGCAACACCAATTGCAGCCAGTGGCATAGCTAGCATGGGTGGCACCCGGTGCGGAAATCGTAGTATCACCCCAATTTTTTTTTAAATAACAAAAGTTATATAAACTCAAACTATGATGTGATTTTTATTCTATTGCTTCTTACAATATGACTCCGTTTTTCTTTAATGTAAGACGAAGTGCCTCTACTTTTATGAGTAATTGATGGCAAAAAAACGTCGTTGCGAAGACGTCACACAAGATACATTTGTGTACCTAAGTTTTATTTTTTTCACAGTCGGGTGTCACCCACAAACGGGTGTCACCCACAAACGGGTGTCACCCACAAACGGGTGTCACCCACAAACGGGTGTCACCCACAAACGGGTGTCACCCACAAACGGGTGTCACCCACAAACGTGTGACACCCACCCCCATGCTACGCCACTGATTGCAGCATCCTTCATCTAAGATTGCAGCAGTATTCATGGGTGGCTACAATAAGTATTGAATAGTGGACCGATTGTGATAAGCCGATACGCGGGTGAAACAACGCCTGGCAGCTAGTAAAAATTTAAGTACAGCCATAAGTCCCAGCTACAGGGCTGTAGTAAGGGCTTACGTCAGTCTAAAGGGGAAATACAGCCCTGTAGCTGGGACTAATGGCAATAATGTCAAACAATTGGACGTTTATTTCGTAAAGTACTTCACACGTGATCGATAAGTTGAGACCCGCGGTCCTCCGCTCGCTTCCTCAGAGTCGCCCGTTTTGTAGTACAACGTGTCGTCACAACTGTGACGTCACCGCGTGCTCAGGTCTCAAATAATCGTGCACGGGTAATATTTAATTAAATGGCGTTTTTTATTAGTAAGACCGGACCGTAAGCGAATAACTAACCTGTAAATCAAAAGATGTTTAGTAGTTGATATCTGCCACTCGACCCCTCGTAGCACATGAGTGATAGCCATCAGGTGATCATCAACCACATTAGCAAAGTGGTACGTAGGAAATCCATCACTTTTCATCAACACGGGGTCACCCTCATTCAGAGAGACGTCATATGCTATATTACCAAAGATTAAGTCTTCAAATACTTGGCAGTCTGATGTAAGCTGGAATTATTAAGATTAAGAATACAAAATATTATAATAAATATCCTGGGTGGGAAATTCCTCACACATGGCTATCTGTTCCCAAACTAAACAGAGCTACTATGGAACTGATATGCTACATTTTTGTTCGTAAATTTTAATACCATTGGGAAAGAATTCCTTTTGAGTAGGTAGTAATTAAGAGCACAAGTATACTCTATTCGAGTATAGTTATGGAATATACTCTATTTAAGTATAGTTGTGGAATATACTCTATGTGACTATAGTTGTGGAATATACTCTATTCGAGTATAATAATAATAATATAATAATAATAATAATTCATTTATTTCAGGCTACTAGTGGCCCATAGATATATACCTTACAAACTAACATAAATATTATAGTAAAACATTTTTTGTTAGTATAAACACTTAAGCCTATGTTAATAAACACTAAACTAAAACACTATATATATGTATAGTTGTGGAATATACTCTATTCGAGTATAGTTGTGGAATATACTCTATTTGAGTATAGTTGTGGATGATGCATAGCAATGCAAGGTTTTAACCTATATCTTGTTAAATTTCACCACACAAAATATTAAAGACATAATCATTGACCAGTGAGAAATCTTATAAAACACCATGTATCCTACATCAAATAGAATATAGTGTTTTTGAACTTATTAATAACAGTATCAACCAATCACTGCATTTAAATATTAGTGTTCTTGACTTAGCCAATCAGAGAGCTTTGGAGTGGTGGAGAAGTAGCGAAATAAATTTCAAACAAAATGAAGTCATTGTGTTGTTCAATGGTAAATACATACCTATTATACATATATACACACACCCAGACTCACAACATGTTCATGCACACAAATGCATGTCCTGGGTGGGAACCAAACCCACAACTTGAGGCGTGATAGGTGGCATCTTAACCAACTGGCGGATAATAATCTCGCTAGCCTGAGTTTCCGATGAAAGAAAATATTATGAGGCAACCATAGCTCACTTGTCTCAAGTAGGAAATCTGACGCCAATCACCAACCGTTGTGTGCCAGGTCCCTTCAAGGCTTTGTGTGCTTACCACCTTCCACCACAACCTAACCAACTATGATGATATTGTGGTCAAACAACAAGGTCATAAAAAGAAAAAAATAGACATAATAAGCGTAAGGTTTTCTGTATGTGTTTTCTCTCAATCATAAGTAGCAAATGAACAAACCTTAAACCTAATACAATATGGAGTGCCAGCTTTCATCTTATCCTTTATTTCCTCATCAGTGAGATTTCTGCATTTGTTGTCATATTTAGGTATCAACCGGCTCTTCACGGCATCTCTACGGAGTATATTCAGGCGCCGTTCAGTGCAGAAACATCGGTATGCCGAGCAATTATCAAGAAGCTTTGCTATCTTCTCTCTGAAATATTACTTTAGAATTAATTAATTTTATATGGCACAAGTAATAAATAAAAAAAATAAGAAATGTAACTTACTGATAAATATTCAATCTTTCACTTTGGATATAAGGTCCAAATTGACCTGTAGTGCCTGGCCCCTCATCACATTCGATTCCCGCCCATTCTAGGTCTTTTATCAGGGCGTCAACAGACCCCTCAACTTTTCTCGTCTGATCTGTATCTTCAATGCGCAATATAAAGGAACCTTCACGGGACTTGGTGAATAAATAATTGTACAATGCCGTCCGTAGGCCTCCCAAATGTAAATATCCTGTAGGACTTGGTGCAAATCTCACTCGGGGAGCATTTGTTGTTAAAGTTCTAAGTATTGAGTATTTAGGTGAATACAATATTTTATTTATCACTGAACCACGCATTTTATTTTATCTATTTAATAATATATGAGCACTTTATATATTCTAGTTGAGTTATTTTTGATTTCACAGCATCTATCTAGCTTTAATTTATTTTTTAGGTTAAATATTTTATTTTATTTTTTTACTGAGAAACGGATCAGCTGGGGATATGTCCAATGTCTAAATAAAATAAATAATATAAGTTCAGAAATTATGACATACAATAGTGCATAGAAAAAAAACAATTGGCGAAATTAACTATTAGTATCTTATTTTCACTGAAAGCACGTAAATAAAATAAATAACGAACATTCACAAACTAAGTAGAGATTACATTTTATAACTTATGATTGTTTGTTTCAATCTTCACGCACGGCTTATATTACACATAATTTCCGAACGAAAAATCATGTCTATGGTGAAACATACAAGCTGTGCTACCAGAAGAAAATACTCTACGTCGACAATCGCTTCAATTTGTGTAAATAAATCAAATTCATCACAGCATAAAGCTTGTAGCTAGTAAATTACTTTTTATTTTTTTTATTTAAGAAATTATTGGACAAAATATGTATAGATAAATTATTTAGAATTTATTATTTTTCTTAATTTCTTATAAATTGGCAACATTATGTAGGTCCCTTGTCTATGACTGTTATTTCACTTTGATTCCGATGTCGAAATAACAGTGAAAGTCATTAGCAATAACAAAAATCTTACGAAAATGGTGAGTAAACATACAAAAATGGTGTTCAAAATCAATTAAATATTACAACAAAATGAAATATAAATCAGAAATACAGTTATGACTTCGTAGTGACAGCTATGCACTGCATAGGTTATGATGTGACGTTTTTACATTTCTTTTTCAGAATAAATTAAAATCGTCACAGAGGGATAAAGTTAAAAAGTTCGTCGCATTCACGCAAACAAGTGAGACGACAGCCATATATTGCCTAGCACAGAACGACTGGAAACTAGACTTGGCGAGTGACAATTACTTTCAGAACCCTGATGCGTATTATAAGGACTCCGGGAAGGGGTCAATAGATAGGAAGAAGTTAGACCAACTCTTCAACAAATATAAAGACCATCAGGAGAACGATAAGATCACAGTAGATGGAGTAATGAAGTTTTTAGATGACGTAAACTTAAGTCCTGAATCTATTTTAGTTTTGATCATAGCGTGGAAATGTAAAGCAGCAGTGCAGTGTGAGTTCTCTAAAGATGAGTTTATAACAGGCCTTATAGAGCTTGGAGCAGACAGTATAGAAAAATTAAAAGGAAAGCTCCCAACACTAGAAATGGAAATAAAGGATGTAAATAAGTTCAAAGATTTCTATCACTTTACATTCAATTATGCTAAGAACCCAGAACAAAAAGGTCTGGATTTGGATATGGCGATAGTTTATTGGAATATTGTACTACGTGGGAGATTTAAGTTCCTAGATGCTTGGTGCAAGTTCCTTACGGTAAGATTGTGCTTATTTTTCTTTTGATTGCCTTGCCTATGCTAGGAGTCCGTCCAATGCACATATATTGTATTTGTAGGTTTTAAAATTAAAAATAAATAAATATTTGTGGTATATTAGTTATCTGGTTTCCATTGTAAAAGCTCTGCATAGTTTGGAATCAGATTACAGTATGTGAGGAATGTCGCTGGATATTGTTATAGTTTGAAGAGATTATAATGTAAAGAAAAAGTCATCATATTATTCAGCTAAATAATGTTCCAAAAACAATATAATTAAATTACTCTTGCAATTTTAACAACATCCTGGAATGACTTCATCCTTTCTAATATAACATCAATGTAATTTATATATACAATTACAATTTAAAATTTGTCGAAAATGAACTAAGCTAAATGATTTTAGCATTTCAAATGTATCATCAGATTAAGTCCAGCAATTGTGTAGACCTTATTATATATAGGCTATCTGCATACCTTGCATGATGATTGGTTCAGTAGTTAAGGTGTGAAAGCGTAAAAAATAAACATACAAACAATAAGACTTACTTTTGCATTTATAATATTAGTATGGACTAGATGTCCCCTGTGGTTTCACCTACATTAAATTCAAAATTCAAAAAGCATTTATTCAATTTAGGCCCTGATAAGGCACTTATGAACGTTAACAAATGGCTCTACACCAGTTCCAAATACAACTTGAACTGAGAAGACTAAATAGTAAATAGTATCTTTTTTATTTTTTTGCATGTAACTCTGTAACATGACGTTTTACAACATAGAAACCCCATATATATATATATATAGATTTTATTGAGCGCCGCCATTTAATAACAAAAATCATAATGGTGCCAAAAATACATACCACTAACTTTTTCATAAAAATATTTTAATGTACAGATTTGGATTCCTTACGATTTTATTATAATGTATAGATAACTGTTGTGATTAGACTATGTACTGTCAAATGGTATACATTCTTTAGTATAATGGGCACTTAATGATAAGCAATCCTATTACTTAGTCACTTTATTATCTTGACTGGATAACAATTAATTACACCATAATTTTTGCCGTTTCAGGAGCATCACAAAAGGTCCATACCAAAGGATACATGGAACCTCCTCCTTGATTTCGCCACGCAAATAGACGATGGCATGAGTAACTATGATGCAGAGGGAGCATGGCCCGTCCTCATAGATGACTTTGTAGAATGGTGTCAGAAGCAGGGGCTCACAGCGGACGGGGTCACAGCCATAGAGCCAGCGTCCGGCTAGCTGATACTTTACGGCTACCAACACGATTGGGTAGTACACAACAAGAAAGAAACAAAACGCGAAAAGCCCAACTTCCTCGTAGCATTAATAAAGTATTTTATTAAGCTGCTATCCAGTTTAGTGATGTTTACTTTGAAGTTGTGTACGGTCATCACAGTCGAGTGGCTTATCATCTTGATAGTGTTCGAGTTGTGTAGCTGATGTGGTTTTCCTAAGAGTGTGTTTCAAATGTTGAATGCCAACTTAAAAGTTATTTTTGTTATGTTATGACAGTTTTGATGTTACACAAATTGATTCATAAGGCCTTCAATCAAAGGAGGTTAGTCTGTTGGCGTTCAACAATTAAAACTATAGATACTTGGCGCAGACAAGTTTTCTTGAGCTGTTTCATTCACTCAATTGTATAGAGCTCACGGAATTATTCGTCCGTTAGGTAAACAATTTCTCGTTATAGATTCTCGTTGATCCAGTTATTACCCCCTCGGGTATCAAATTAAGATTCGGAAATATATTATTTTTCTCTACATAAAAGGAGTTTTGTATAAAATATTTCAAAATGGTTTTTTCGAAAATTTTCAATGAGTCTCCCACATTATTGAATAGTATGCCGTTACTGAATTTAAAATTAAGTATGTAAATATGTATATACATTAATGATATTATTTTTTTTAATTATTAAAAGCTTAGAATTTTTTCTGTTTTAGTTATTTTTTTATAGGTTGTCAGGTTTGGTGTATCGTTAATAATTTATAACAAGCAGTGGATAGTACGAATATCTGATGGACGTAAATAAAATGTTTTTTGGAACTGAGAAAAGTGCAATTTTTAACAAGAATAAATGTGCAATCTCTGGTTCAACTTGTCATAAGGAGGAATGTTCTAGAACTTTATTCATGATTATCATATTTCACATAAAACATAGTCGTTCATTAAATGTTCAAAGTCGATGCAGATGTTTGAGTCCAAAGTCACTCAAGGGGAAGATGATTTCATAGAAGGATATCTTGCTTAAATTCGCCGCGAGTGGCGCTAGTGTAGAGTGAGGTCTCTCTATAAACGTTACTGAACGTTTACTGTTTGCGAGCTTTTAATCGCGGATTTTCACTAATTATTCATGGTTGTTGTAAAGATTGCACCATTTCTGATTAATTATGGCAAACATCTTGTTAATTTTGTCTTTCGATAACATTTCCTCCTTTTCGGAACAAAACGGGACTATGCAACACTGAGGCATTTAATGAATATTTCATTTATTTGGTTTTTATCAATATTGGCCCTGCCGCGCTAACAAATACATTTTCAACGAAAGCAATAAGACTCTCACTAGTGGCGCCAACTGGTGGCCACAGATACGATTTTCCTCATTGCGTATGTTTAAAAAAAACATTTTTAAAACAAGCTTTTTATAGTACTCAACAAGACGAATAAAACGAGGGGTTATGTGGTTTTATTACGAAGTTCCTATGGCCACCTTCTAGCTCCATCATCAGATCAGCTTCACGTCATCATAATATTGCATTGGAGTCACGCGTTTTGCATATTCGTGCAAAAAGCTCAATTGGAAACCGGAAAGTGGGTCAAATTTAACATGCAAAATTCCATTACAGACAACGGGACAGGTGAAACTAAATAAAAGCTTGTAAAAAAAAATGCTAAATTAATAAAAATATTTCAAAGTACAATTCTATCCGTAATTTTTTTTATATTCATCATATATTACGTGAAACTTAACAATTTTCAACTTTGTATCATTAACTTAAAAGTTGTAAATGCAATACTTGAACGACATAATACTGTAGATAGCGCCGTCTGTGATTACAATTAATACTTAATCAAAATGGTTAACTTACTTATAGTTTTTCTTATAAGATGTGTACCTATAAATATGAAGGGCTAATAGTTATCCGATTCCTATCGAAGCGACGAGATCAGAGTTCTTTCATAATTCAAATGTGGCCTTTGCAACAAATAAAAATAAACGATTCATGTCATATTTAAACTAACAAATAATAACGCAGTGTGTCGACTCATTTTTTAATATTTTCATAGAACTTCTAATGTTACTAGAAAAGTGATTTTGCTTCTAGAATTACATTGAATTTTATTATTAATTTAAATAAAGATCATAATTAAAGTGTTTGGTACTTAGTTTTTTAATGTACAAAAGATAAAATTGATGTATTGAGTATTAATAATTAAATTAAATTGTTGAATAATTAATTTGTTTTTTTTTACAAGCAGTGAAGCTAGCTGCCGTTCATGTAGGTATCAAAGGTATGTTGGGATAGGTATCATAATATCATTGGTTAGAAAGAACGGCAAAGGGTGGCAAAGGCCTGCACAGACGGTGGACTTGTCCGCGGAGGACAAAATGTTCTCGGAATGTTTTTACTATAAATCTATTTTTTTATTATACCTAACCTAAACCCCCCCCCCCCCCCCTTGTGATATATCGTGATTTTTTCCGAACCCCTCCCCCCTTTCGAGCCTCAAGTGATTACCTATTATGGCACGCACGACCCCTCAGTAGGTATGCAATCAGAGTGAGGAGTTTTCAAAGACTACAATAGTACCTACTTATACTGGCTAGGAGTTTTCTTACATCTGAATATATTTCATAACATACCTACCTTGGCTAGGAGTTTTCTTACATCAGAATATATTTCATAAGATACCTACCTCTAATCTAACGTACCTCTACGAGGCTCTATACTTAAGAACTGTCAAACTACAGGTAAGGTAGGATATGCCAGTTTGCCGACCACCACGCACCGGTTCACGCCGTTTTTTGGCCTATGATTCGAAATATCCCTCAAGTGAGCCTTGGAACGACAGCCGTAACGCATTGTCGATGTTGGTTCCAGAAAGTTAATAAAAAAAGAGCGAGCAAGCACTTATCAATGTCATGCCGTCGGGTCTCTTTCCATCGTCACGAATCAGCCCATTTGGTTCCAAAAGGGCTGAAACATTGGCGCTAGCGAGAGACCGACGAATGATATCGTTAAGGTCGGCGTGCCTAGCAATTCTGCCTGCGCTTCCCTGACAAGAGAGTCCATGGTGGCCTAGGGGATCGACAGCGGCACCACATTGGCAGCGATGAGGCATATAACACTGAGCACCCAGACGCAAGCATGTAGCTAACCGGAATGTTGTAGAATCAAGGAGAGTGCCTAAATTGGACGAAGGAAGTGCCTGCAACCAAAGCTCAGATTCCCATACCGAGACTGCAAGGAGGCGGGCGCGCTCTGCGTGGCTAGAAGACGTTTCAATAAGTTGCTTCCGTACTAGCTCGCACAGCGGCCCATCCCATTGCCTCTGCGATGATGGGAATCTGGGAAGATCGGTGTTGGGGCAGGCTATCTGCCAAGCTTTCTTGGCATCTGTCAACCTCGAGACTTTAGCAGGGGACAAGGTCGTATTCAGAATAGCCTCGACGAGGCTACTAGTGCTAAAGACAGATGACAAGAAAGCGGGGAGGGAGATACTGGAAATTTAGCGAATACCCAGACCTCCGAATCGGATTGGCAAGGAAGCCTGGGTCCAGGTACGCACGGCTACAGATCAAGCTATACATTTCTAATATAAGCTGACCTCACATTGTAGGGAAATCCTATACAATGCGAGATCAGCTTATACTGGAAATGTATAGCTTGATGTGTTGCCGTGTGTGCGATGGTCTAAACTAGTATTTAAAATGGTTTCGAGTGTATTCTGAATTGTGTTATCCAGATTCTGTAAGAAGGGTGGGTGATTCCAGATCGGACTGCAACAGAGTGCGTAGGTACGTTTATTGGTTGTTTGCTCCATCAAATGCGATAACAGCGACTCTCTCACCGGGCCAGATAAGTTTGTGGGACTATAGGTACAGGTAGCACCGCATATCCTTAATCTATGGGTAGCACACTGCAGCACTGGCAGCCCTGACTGGATTAGACTAAAGTAACTATTACACCTTCCTATTTTTAGGATCCTAACTAGGATGGTTCTAACTAGGAAGCAGGAAGCTAGGTACTTATTACGCTACACTATCTTGCTTTCTAACTAGGACGCGGCAAAGAGTATAGCAACTATACTTAAAGCGGGACGGACGACTCGTAGGGATGTAACAAAGGTCGATTTAAAAAAAATATAACTATACTTACATCGATGTTCTTCCGATGTTTTAAGTTTTTTATTCTCTGAAACCGATCACACAAATTAAAATTTTAATGAATACAAATGAGCTCCTTTATGTTAAAATAAAACAAAATTGAACTTTATGTAAGTAAGTACCAAGTATTAATTTATAAATAATGTAGTACTTTCATTGTACGGATTATTTTTCTATTATTGTTTCTTGATTACTAATGACCTATACATTCATCCCTCAAAATATACGCCAAGACTTTAGAAGCCTTATATAATTATTTCAAAACATCGATGTTTTGAAGAATAATGTTACATCCCTAAACGTCCTAAATCGGAGCGACGCGATTACACTTTCCTGTTTAAGGAAGTAGAGCGGTTGGGACCTTCCTATCTCACTACTTAGGACACTAACCGTTCTTTCTGCGATTACACGTTCCTATTTCCTAGTTAGGATCCTAAAAATAGGAAGGTGTAATAAGTGCTTAAACAAAAAAAAAAACATTTAATTGTCAACTAATGTCAAATGTCATCCTACTTTGACAAGTCTCGAAAGATAGATATTTTTCAAAATATTCGCTTCATTATAATATAAAAATCAATCAAAATGACTCTCCGCTTGGGTACTGCTTTAAAAGAACTTAGAATCCATTTATGCCAGACTAGCAAGCAATCTCAGGGCGTGAGGTAAAAATAACGATTACATAAACATTAAAATAACCTAAAAAAAATATTTAAATTGGATTTATTTTCAGGGATTTTATTAAAGCAAACTACGTAAACATTAAGCGTGAAAATCCTAAAATGCCGATTCTGATACGCGAGTGCAGTGGAGTACAGCCGCGCGTATGGGCCCGCTACGGTAAGGCATTAGGCTGAAAGGTATCTACGTGCTATATGATGTCCAGAAAAATACACAAGTGTTTCCATTTAACCCGTTGGCTCACGTATGGGACGTGCATCCTATAACTGAACAAAAACTTATGCTAAGAACTTTTGTAGCAAATAGGAGACAGTGGCCCTGATTCTGTTGTTTACAACTAATTTTAGTCTCACTATGTCTCTTTCTAACAAAGGACATAAGAAATTTAGTCCTGTCAAATTAGTCCAATGCTTGTTTTCAATATAAATTTAGTCGCCATCTATGGTGGTTACGTCTAAATACCCACAAATGACAATGGCAAAGACTAACCCCCTCATTCATAATAAAGTTATCAAAGGTTGATTAGCTAAAGTTCTGAAGTCTTTATCTGACTGGTGACATTTGGTGATCAAAAGAGTGAGATGGGGCACACTATTACACATATTTAAGGGGGTGATTTGACAGCTTTAAATATGTTCTATCTTTTTTCAATAATGTTTATTTACTTATTAGGTCTACCAACAGTTTGTACATTAATACAAGTTACACAATATATAATACAATAATCTTAAATCTAATGCACTAAACTAATAAAAGGTAAACAAAACATGTTAAAAAAACGAATTATAAAAACAATCATATACTTACTAACTACCTACTTACGAAATACAAATGAAGCTAATTAGTGCAATTTACAACAGAATCAGCACCATTATCCAATTCTATAAAATCCAATTTTTATTTATAGTTTACGTATGTTCGTGTTCACCATTATTGAAGAGACAGGCACTAATAACAGTATTGTGTTCAATACACTTACTTTTCACCGCCAATATTTAAGTTCTGTGACATGAGCATTATTGCCATCGCTCCCCCTAAATTACAGATAAAGGAAGTGAAGCATCAAAGGAGCTGACGAATCTGAATGCGACTGAAGTGCTTGAAGTTATCAAGACTCTTGTTAAATAAAGTACTGTTCACTTGTTCTGTAGTTTAGAGACAGAATAGTGTTCTAAAGATATAGACCATATTATCTAGCTTCAGTAGCAATCATAAACCCATCAAAATTACAAAGGATTATATTGTTCGTCATCGCCCCTTATGGGCGGGTCAGTCGCCAAACACAAGCCCATTAATTTAAAAAAAATGCCTTAAACTATAGGTTTTTCAGTGGTAGTGAATTTGGATACCCAGGTGAAGGTCCCGGGTTCGAATTCTACAATGAGCTTGAGCTTTCAGTGAAAGAGAACATTGTGTGGAAACCATAGCATGGTGGTACCTGGCTGGCTACCAAATTACCAAAATAGCAAATTTTGTTGCTTTGTAGATGTGTCATTTTTGTTTAATAATTTGATGCTCTTTTGCTGAGTTTCTTGCCGGAGTCTTCTCAGTTTAAGTGTATTCCGAACCGGTGGTTAATTCAACCGTATGTAACATTCATAAGTGCCTTACCAGGGCCTAAACTGAATTAATGACTTTTGATTTTGATGGATTTAGAATTCCATTAATTTATCTATTTATTTTTACCAAACTGATTAAAAGGTGCCTCATTGAGTATGTAAGTGTACTGATAGTATTTATAAACCATGTGCAACCTTTTAAAGCCTATTAATACCTTAAATTTCAGAGCGTGGAGCAGAACGAAGCACCCCACTTACAAACTTGGGAGCCAATGATGTCCTGGAAGCTATCAAACAACTTGTGAAGTGAATTAAAAGTTTATTTATTTAATTTAATTATGTATATATACAATAGCAAATAGCATGGGTTGTTTCATTTATATTTCAATTAGGCTTTCCTAAGAGATGGTATCCTTCTAGGTCTTATGTACCTTCAGCCATATCATGAAATAGCCTGGTGGTAATCGGTTAACATAGCCATATGGACGCAGGATCACAACATAGTTATTTGGCTGCAGTATTATTTAATAAGATGGGAGGTACTTCCCCAGTAGAGTTGCTCTTTTAGCAAAAATAACTGGGTTAAAATAAAGACTATTAAACTAAAGTTTGTATGAGTTACAGTAGAGAATTCAAAGGACATATTTATAGAAATAATTTATTTTCCTTAAAATCAACTATCAAAATCCTAATTTTAACAGTCTGTCGAAAACAACAATCTAAAATCTACTTACAAAATATTGACAACACATTGTTGGGTAGAATTGTATCAAACTATTATTTAGGTTTTTTTTTATTCTCATATCTTGTGATTTTAAATCATGGAATTGACAGTGATAATTATATCTATTATGCTGGACAACATGCATGTTCTAACACAGACTACGTCGGACATATTCTCACTAACAAAAAAACTGTGTCTATGGAGTCGGCCACCTCTCACGCACACATTAGTTGGCTATTCCGCGGGAAACTAAACTCTGTCGCCTTTTACACAGAGCCGATTACCCGCGCTCAACTAATGTGTGAATGTGTGCATGCCGCCTTGTACGTACAGCGTGGTGGCCGACTTGAGCGACACAGTTTTTTGTTAGCGAGAAAATATCCGACTTTTTTTAACATCCTTGTGTTCTAATTTCTAATTTGGCTATACTCTTCTGTGCATTCTATTTAAAAAAATATATGTAAGTATTTAGGAAGGACTTAGTGCTTAGTTACTTTATCATAAAATAAAACAAATTGTACTATAATGAGTTATTAATGCTATTGTAGGCTATAACTTTTATATAGGCTATATTTGTTCTGGATAGTTTTTCAAAATCAAATAATTATTTACCTGGTGATTATTACCATGTATCTGAATGTAGTTAACAAAACTATATATATATATATTATGTTCGCAATTATATTTAAATAAATCGATTTCGTTTCAGATAAGTAAATATTGGTGCTGATTCTGTTGTAAATCGCACTAAACTAATTTTAGTCACATCACATCTCTTTCTTACGAACATTATTGAAAAAGGAGAGAACATATTTAAAGCTGTCAAATTAGACTTTGCCGTCTTCATTTGCGGGTATTATGACGTAACCGCGATAAATGGCGACTAAATTTATATTGAAAACAAGCATTGGACTACATTTCTTAAATCCTTTTCTTATGTTCTTTGTTAGAAAGAGACATAATGAGACTAAGGTTAGTTTTGTTGTAAACAACACAATCAGCACCATTGTGATAAATCATTCATGCAAAGTTAGGTAATCAGAAAGTATAAAGGATTTTTCATGTGATATTCTGAAACTATATCAATTAAAATCTTCAAAAAAAAAAAAAAATTCAAAATCATTTATTCAAATAGACCTTCGCAGGCACTTATGAAAAGTCTGACTCTAATACTCTAATACCGGTTCGGAAGGTTGCATTTGCTGAGAAGAGCCGGCAATAAACTCAGCAATTACTCTTTTCAAAACAAGCTTAGATTCATTACATAATATTTACATTCTAATCGCACTGACAACAATTGCGTGCCCCGGCGCGGCCGCAAAACTACAAAGTAGACTGAATCTATATTTAATAAGTAAATAAATAAATGGCAAACTTAAGCAGACCAACCCCCACAAGCAGCACCTGTTCACAAGTATGACGCGTGTGGCAGCCATCGCCCTCCTCGCCATATTGGAGGGAAGTGAGCGACCCGTCACACGACGCCGCCGCAAGCAAAGGCCTTAAAGTGAGCATGACTTACTTAAGTCTGGCTTAGAAATAAAAAATAAACTAAAGGGAAACTACTAAACACGCAATTTGTTATCACTGTGACTATTGACAAGTTTATACTAAATATCATCATGAATCATAATGAAATAAAAATATATGAAGATAAAATATCATTCATAATGTCTATGCTTACAGATATTGTTGTACGAAAATTCACTGGATCCCCTTGGGACTACTATTGGCTTATCTAGGGTTGCCAGGTCTTTAGACCGAATACCAGACCAGCCAGTTTACCCGGACATTTGGGTGAAAAGGTTGGAAACCCTTAATTATAAAGGATTTTTTGTCTCAGTATTAATAATACATTTTTTTTCCGTTGTTCATAATTTAAAAATTGACATAGATTTTTTTTTTTACCAAAAAATCTGTTTAAATTACAATAACAGTATCTGATCAAATGTAAAAAGCTGGACAGGCCGGACACCATCTAATTTTCCCAGACACGCATCCAAAAAGCCTGTGTCCAGCTTTATCCAGACTCCTGGCAACTCTAGGCTTATATAACAAATGTACGCTTCGGTAACAGTCATAAAATGATCTTCCTTATAACTTGAATTGTGTTTACAGAAAATCACTGGATAAAATAACTGCAGCAATAATATTAAAAAATATCACGGTCACTGAAAGGCTGGTAGGCCGAACAGTTCTGGCTTGAATTTGGCTAATGTTGGCAACACTATCGTAGCATGTTTGGTCAATCTTTTGTCCAAGTGCGGGTCGGGCACCATGACTACTTGCATGCCTGCTGATATGCCTGCCGTCACGCCGTGGGGAGAGTCTTCGAATACCAGGCACTAGAAAAAAAAAAACAATTTCATAAGTACCTACTTAGTGCACTATTGTACAGTCGAAGACATAAATATGTATTCACTTAGTGAAATTCAACAATAATTTGCTCTTAAACTATTGATTGAAATTAAGAAATATTCTATTTTTATTCTTATATTATTCTTTTAACTTGCGTGCCCACTGCGGATTGGTGGAGGTAGGCTAGAGGTTTAGTTACTATTGTAGTTTTCAAGCCGCCTAGAAGGCCTCTAACTAGATTAACGACTATAACAATTAAGTGATAACCGGGACCAACAGCTTTACGTGCCTTCCGAAGCACGGAAAAACTCGATTTGATTTTCTGATCTCGATTAAAATAATTTAAAAAAAAACTATTGTCAATGAATGATATTGATTATGATAAGGCTGGGGACAATTCTAGGCGGAAATAATTATAGTAGGTTGGCGAAGGTATGATCACGCCACAGGTTGTGGGTTCACTTCCCACCTAGGACATACATTTGTGTGCATGAAAATAACGTAAATGGGTAAATATCTACATACTACTACATAGTTTGAAAGCGATGATAGTGGTTTCAGGCTAAAATATGTGATTAAATCTCATTCAACATCTTTACCTTAGAAGGATCAGGTTTATCTGGAAACCTGGATGCAGCAACCAGGAACACATCTGGATGTGGCTTCCCGAACTTGACTTCCTTGTCCGTGCTGCCCATGACCATGTGATGGAAGTAAGAGAACAATTCCTTATGGGCTGCTATTTTAGTCTTTACTGATCGATCGCTAGACGACGTGGCTACTGCGAAGGGAACTCTAGTTTTGTGGAGGTGCCGTATTAGTCTTTCTGCTCCTGTAAATAGATACGGAAATGTATTTGTTTTTTGCATCATAGAACCATAGTTAATTTTAGCCACAGAGGATTGGCTATATCTGGTTCTAGCCTGTTGTTTAGTTAGGTTTTTTTATGCTTAAGATTAATACGGTAAACAAGCATATGACCCGCCCTGTAATAAGCTGTTAAGGCGATGATAGCTCAGTAGGAGTGACGTCGGATACCGAGACAAAGGTCCCGGGATCGAATCCTACAATGAGCTTGAGCTTGCGGTGAAGGAAAACATCGTGAGGAAACCATAGCACGGTGGTAGGGTACTTTGCAGTACCCATCCGGCTGGCTACCACCCTCAAGTTGAAAATCGGTCGCCGAGCACCTATCGGAGTGTTTCAACAGCTGCACTTAGAGCCAGTTCCTTCTAGGCTTTGTGTGCTTACCACCTTCGGCCACATCATCACTTCCCATGGTAAGATTATGGTCAAAAACAGGCCTATACTAAATAAAAACGCGTTACCGACCCTTCCCCCCCTCCCAATGAGGTCTAGCAACCTTACTCACATTCAATAATATTCAGACCTCAGTTAGCATTCTATGTAAGGTACCCAGAAGAACTGCTCTTTGAACAAAAATCGCTATGGCCTACCTCTCAAAACTAGTGTTAGCCGTGTATAAATATGACACACCCAAGGGTCAGCTCACACCGAGAAGCAACGCGACGCGGCGACACATTCACACATTAGTCGAGTCGAGCGCGGGTAAACGGCTCTGTGTAAACGGCGACAGTCTCGTTTCCGGCGGAATAGCCAACTAATCGGTGCGTGAGAGGTAGCCGACTCTCATAGACACGGTTTTTTGGTAGCGAGAATATGTCCGACGTAGTCTGTGACCAGCGTTGCCAGATTTTTTTTCGGCCAAATCGGGATTTTGTAACATTTTGAGTAAAAAAAGCGGGATTCTATCGCCGAAAGCGGGACATATTAAAAATAACCGGCCAAGTGCGAGTCGGACTCGCACACCGAGGGTTCCGTAGAAACTTGCCGTAGAAACGGGAGTCTCGAAGATTTTTCCCATTTTTTTTTCGTTTATATTTTAATAATTTTTTTTTTGCGATGTAACTATAAAACGCTTTTCGGATTTCTTCCTTTACTTGTGCTACATGAAATTGTTTCTTGCCTAATTTTATGATTCTATGTGATTCTAGATCAACGGGAATGCGGCATAAGTATACGGCCGTATTGTTGGATTGCGTTGACTTTGAAGTTTGTCACTGTGACTTTGGCACGTTATAAGACGCGTCACGGGAGAGCTGGTGCCATTCCTGTGCAGAGGCACAGTTTTACCATTAGGCATATGGTAATACTGTGGCAGTGGTGTCTTTATAATTTCCCACTTCTACGTCCAACGATTATTTCACCATCGAGTAATCCTCGAAAAGCGGGACTGGGCCTGTCCCGCGCGGGACATTTAATTTCGGGCTAAAAATCGGGACGTCCCGCCAAAATCGGGACGTCTGGCAACGCTGTCTGTGACTGACTCTCAAGAGTTTATCTAGTAAAACAGGCACGTAGTAATAGCTAATATGGCTCATTGCACATTACAAAAACCAATTTTTTAACCAACCAAAAAGAATTTTCCAAATCAGATTAGCATTTTCAAACAATATAAAATTTTCGCTTTACGAAATTAGTATAGATATCATATTCCTGCCATGTAAAATGAAATTTTAAATATAATATCACAACATAATCAACAGCAAATGCAAACAATAATGATACGACTGATAAGGTACTTTTGAAGTGCATTCCATTATCAATGAAGTTTTTATACCATCTTGAACTTTCCAGTCTATCAATAAGTATACATACCTACCTACATTGCCGGGCGAAGGTCGTCAGTCCGAATTTTACAATGTTTTTTTACATCAAAATATTTTATCTTTAATTTTAAGAGTAAACACTGGTGGTGTTTGTTCCATACAAACGTAATCCTCAGTTTCCTCTGGATAGTGATATGATTATTTTACCATGCAATCTGTAGGTACCACTGTATGTCTCTCGGTTGTGTTTTTCTCCATAAATTAATTATTATAAGAATTAGGAGCCTTCTAAAATCACAAAAACTGATCATTTTTACTGCTCTTATCAGACGTCCAGCAAACAAATTTGACGAATATAAAAAACTAGCTGACCCGCGCGGTTTCACCCGCGTTCCCGGGATAAAAAGTAGCCTATGTCCTTCTCCATACCATAGGCTATATGCATGCCAAATTTCATCGTGATCGGTTCAGCGGTTTAAGCGGGAAAGCATAACAGACAGACAGACAGAGTTACTTTCGCATTTATAATATTAGTTAGGATAAAAGGAAAACCGACAGACATAGCCAAAGCCCTTCTTATTACTATTCTTGAAAAAAAAAAAGGTCTAGTATTGGAGGAGGAAACTGGGGATTACGAAATAGCGATTTCGTCTGTTTTAATTAGGTATAATCGATCCAAGCTGCAGTTGTCTCTATCGTCCCTTAAGTATATAGAGTACAAACAAACCATCTAAAAGTGGTGCTCCAGCCAGCATTGTGTCTCCAAGCACCAACAACTGATCTCTGAACTCTTTCGGAGTGATTGGTAAGCTAAGTTCTTTGCATAAAATCTCTGAGAGACGCTGTTCTGTACCACCAAGGACCTTCATCATGAGCTCATCCGTGTATTGGTGCCCATATTTGGCACACAGTTGAGTTATCATTTTCTTGTAAACTAGTTCAGTATCTATAAAAATGAGAATATATATTTTAAATTAAAAATAATGCTTTTAACTACAAAAATGCATTTATGGGGAGCCATAGCTAAGTGGCTAATTGGACTATTATTAAGCCTGTAGTATATCTGTCTGTCACAGGGCAGTATCTTTCTAAACATAATAGGTAGCCAAATGGTAGAAAGTATATTATGTCCTTTATAATGAAATTGATACATTAATTTAAAAAAAAAAATAGTTTATTTCTTTTCATTTACATTGAATTAACTATAATATTATATCAAATTCGTATTTTGAGATGTGTTGTTTTCTATAAAGCTGATATTTTTAATGATTTTCCTTCCCACTCTATCTTAAAAATAGTAGTACATTCAAGCTTCAAACATGGTCTGATTCCACTGCATACTCTGTAGTAACAAACGGTATACAATAATCTAGTCTTTTTTCAAGTGATAACATTGCAAAACTGTGCAGTTGAGTTATGCAGCCACAAATTGAGTTGGTTTGATTTTGATTGTACGGAAACCTCTGTAATTTACGACTCACACTTGGCCAGGTTTTTTTACTATATTCAAATTCTCAATGGAAACACTGGCACACATTTAGAATTCATTTTGTATGACTGCGACTGAATGAATTCTATTGATTCAATTATGTATAAAATCAAAAATGTTTTATTATAACCTTGTATTACATTTTCATTGACAACAGAGTGAAAGGTCGTAGTCAAAAAGTAAACTTACCTAATAAGAGGCCGTCCATATCGAAAATACAATGTGTAACCTTTTTGTAATCCTTGGTGGAATACAATCTTCTGCCAATGGCGTTAGAAACAGTTTTTAATAAATAAATCCTCATGGTTGCACCGGTTATGTAAACACTTCTCAAGCCAGTGAAACTTTTATAATAATGTCAATGTGTTGTGGTTTCTAGAGGTTGTCTTGACAGTCGACCGAAATTCCGCCTGCAAATGCACAGCAATTTTTGGATTATCAGATTGCGGAATAGCAAAGTAAACACAGATTAGAGAGTAAAGGTGATAAAAAATCTCAAAGCTTCAATACAGTTTCAAGAAACCACCTAGAAATAAACAATTACAGTCAAATTAAAAGTTCTAGTGACAGACTGAATTAATATTGATTGATATACTAACTAAAGAAAAGTTTATGAATGAAAAATACCTATATGAAAAATAATCTAAAATATCTAATTGATTGAAAAAAATAAACGTCACATTTGCTAAGTAATGCTAAGTAGCCAATGATAGGCCAGAATTTGTTATTTACTATTTTTACATTAGGAATATTAGCCAATTACAAAACTTTTAACGAGTAAAATGTCAAATAGTTATATGCGTTTTTTAATCTATGGTTCAGTGTCTTAACTTCAAGGATGGAATCGGTAAGAAGAAATAGGTAACTCACAATAATTAAAAAACAGTAGTTTTCTAATAAAACTATTTATGATGATGCATTTTGTTGATTTTATCTTTAAAATATTAAATAATTAAGTTACGATATATTTATGTTGGCAATGCTACATTGGTGACTCGCTTTTGGCTAACTTCAGTCGGCCAGTGCAGCGCAGTCAAGCTGCGACCATCATGGATCGTAGTTTGTGCATGGATCGCAGTTGAAACGTCGCGAGCTGTGCGTATGGCGTTTACAGTACCGCAAATTTAAGTTTCAACTAAAAGCCATTCATTTTTATTTCTATTAATGAACAATTTATAAGAGTGTACCTTAGTTCAAGCTTAAAAAAATTACTTGCCGCGTTGCGAACATGGGTGTGAAAGAGTGTTGTTGTGTTAAACTGTCGCCTAACAAAAAATCGATTTTCGGATTGAGAATGAGGAACCAAATATGGTATTTAACGCTGGCTGCGTGTTTCTTGGCGGTCGCTGCTGCTGCCGATACAGAAATATCGTGTGCAAATGTGAAAAGTATTTTTGAAAAGAAAAAAATGTTGTCGGTGATAGACATTCAAACGCAACCAAACTCAGGTGAGTACTATCACGCGCTATTTCACAGCTGAATGTGATATTTGTGATAATGAAACGATAATGCATGATATATTATTAGAAGATATTGCTTTACCTGTTTGTTTTATAAACCTAGTTATGCCAACATATTATAGCTGACACCACGTACATAAATGTGTAGTATTTTATTGCTTCAAAGACATTTTACTACCTAGTTACTAGAAAAGTAGAACGTAGTCAAATTTTAAAATAGCTCAGATCATTTTGTTTTTCTCTTTAATCTTTTTTAGGTTACATTACAGTATTATGTGGTAGTAAACTTTGTTACGTCTTCCTGTTTATATGATCCATATCTTGGTCAAACATCAGCATCAGCCTTAATCTTCACAATGGTGACTATGACTTCTTCAAACTATGTTCGTTACTTGGCTAATCATATAAAAAAAACTGATTTGCAGTCACTTGAACCGTATCTCCATTAGTGTTATCTATCATAGATAGTAATCTTTATTGTAATCTGTCAATCCATCAAAGCCTACAGCAAACCAAAACATGTTTGAAAATTATGCCACCGACAACATTTCTACCCGTGATTTCTACCATGAAATTAACGATAAATGTAACTTCGAAGAAACAGTAGGTACAAATGACGATAAAAGGATAAAGACTTTTCTCTTCAACAATATTAGAAGAGTTAATGTAGAAGCTGACAAAACTTGACTTACGACCTTTCAAGTAAAATCACACAAGGAAGTTAACCTGCAAAGTGAATTAACTATAACTTTTTTATTTAAGTTTCACTTTTCATGAAAAAAATATGAGTTAAATAAATTGTATCACATACCATTCTTTCAAATTTACAAATTAAGCCTATTACAGCAAGTAACGACTAAATATTTCAAGATTACACGCAAAAGATCTACTGTTTTGCTAATAAAAGAATCAGAAGGCCCAAAAGCTATTGGTAGTAGGTATAGACAAAAAGCCTTTGTGAAGACCGGTGATAAGAGGCTTATTTTTTACCTGTTAAACAAGTCGAGACAAGAATGCTTGAGGCTCTCCTAAATGCTTATAATCCGAGATTCCTTTGGGCCATTCCCAGACTTATTTATTTGTTCCTATATTATTCTCACTTACGTTAATATCCCTATTCAATGGAAATGTACTTTTTGTTAATAATTATAAAATGTACATGGCAATTTTACCATTTGCGAGAAACTAAAGGTTCCCCATTTAGACAAATAACATTAATCGCGTCTCAAACAGTGTTTAAATAATTATATTTAAAGACTCTTAGTTTTTACTACATTTGCAAACACTTAGTTCAGCTTTAATAACTTCAGCCCCGAGGTTTTCATTTCGTTTTAAATTAAGGAAGGAATATTATATTTTGCTGGGAAAGTATCGTACCAATATCATATCATTGTCATTAAAAATAAACACTGAGAGAGAATACTAATTACAGAAAGTAGACATATGCAGGTAAGCCATCGATTGTACAAAAACTGCACCTGCAAATACCAGTAAAGTTTACTCTTTTGCAGCCGACCTTCGAATCGTAATAGTTCAACAAAATAAACATCTTCTAAAAGTTAGTAACATGTTTCATGTAGGTGTAGTTGATCGAGTAGGCGCTGTTGTGAAATGAATACACAGATTGCGACATAAACAGATAAAATAGCTGTTTCTGCAAAGCTAACCTTTAGAGTATCTTGTCTTCATAATATCTTGAATGTTAAACTTTATAATAGTTGTAAATAAAGCTTATTTTTGAATGAAACATCGTTGGCGATGTCAAGTAATATTAAACTTGAAAGCTTGGTCAGCAGTGGGCAGCAGGTACGGGAAATGCGCGTGGGCAAGGCATCTACATTACGGAAGGCTCACACACAATTTGACACGGTTTTCAGACGTTTATTCGGATTTATGTAAGCCTACAACTGGAAATACAATAAAGCTCCTTAGCTGTCAGAACTCTCAAATGGAAGATAATCTTAAATATAAAAGCAGGCGACCACGATAAAGATTTATATGCTCCTTAAAATTGGAAAGTAATTAATAGCGATGTTGTTTCCCATAAGTTTTAAATACCATTGACCAGCTCTTCGGCGCTACACAGTCATTAAATCTTCCTTTATTTGGCATTCGAAAGTATGCTCATCGTTTACGCTCGTCGATATAATCGTCGAATAATAATTCTGTGAAAATTTACAGTCACGGACGCGGAATTTGGCACGAAAAATCTCTTTGGTATCTTCCCACGAATGTCATTACACTTACTTGAGTAGCTAATTTAGCTGTCAAATAATAATATGCTTCTTGTATCATCTTTAAAACTGATATGGTAATTTGATGAGCACAAATAATGACAATATTTAGTGAGATCCAATCTCACACACCTCGAACTGCAAAGGTAATCCTCAGTTTATGTAAACTGATACATTATTAATGAACCTCTACACCACACCCACTCGTGGAGCTACTTAAACAACCTCTCGATCTAATAGCACTAATCGATTTGTGTTTTACTAAATTGATTCACGAGTATATCTTAAAAGATTCAAGGTCTGAACTTTATTAATAGTTTATCTTTCATCGCGACGGCTGTGTGTTATTTATACGCAAATATATCAATTTTATGCGTCGCCAAAGGTAATTGAAAGGAACCTGTGAGATCAAATAGATACCAGTTTTTGCTATTAAGATGGAAGCTGCAGCTTAAGAGCGGAGTCGACGCCGCATTTCCCAATAAGGTGACAGTCTGATAGATCGGCTGGCACCAACGTGGTACTATCAAGTTTTACAAAGTATTTTGCATGCCTTGCAGGTTGTTTAGCATGCAATACTCGATCGCCGGGACTTCTAACGGGTGACTTGTCGCGACAACTACCGGCATTTGTACACGACAAACGTTCGTATATATTTAACAAGCCCAAAGGAACTTTGTATTTGTGATTTGAATACAGGCCGGAAAGGAGTACAATGAATCATTGCAACAAATTAAGTTGTGTTTTCGGTGCTGCCATCCGCTAGATTTTTGCATCACCATACAATACACAGTCTAATATTTTTAAGGCTAGGGTAGTGGCCAAAATTCTAGGCCATTTTATTACTGTTATTTTAGACATGAGTCTTGTATTTTTATATCAATATAGACTTGAAGAGAGAATTCCTTTGTAAGTTCACCACCTCTACGGTATAGACAAATTTAATGTAAGAGACATTTAAAATTCCAAAGCAAATCCAGTCAATCATCAAACAGTAACGATGTGGTTAGTAAATAAAAAACGTAATAGACTATAATATATTGGTGGAACGCGCACTTAAATCTCGGCATAGCTTAATTGGATACAATGATAATCATTCTACGATCTCAATCATTCATCAACATTTCTTTAAAATATTTTGAAGGCATGTGAACCTTGATATAAAGGTCGTTTGCCTTTGATTTCTTAACATAAAAATCCCTTACTATAAAAAGTGTCATAAGGATGGACATCGTTATCATAGGACGGTGTATCCTGTTTGGTTAAGTACTCACTTTCTAAACTAGAACATCTATCATAGCTGTCACAGGAGTCATATTTATAGATAACGAGAATACCCCGTGGGGAAGCAAACCGAAATAAAATAGGTTGGCGATGGCGCTGTTATAAAAAATATAAAAAGACAAAAATGATAACTGTTTTAATTTTACTTTAAATAATAAAAAATCTACCTTGAAAATAATATATATTAATTTCATTATGAGTTTAAGGTTTTAATATTACAAATTCATTACGAAACAAGAATCAACTAGTTGTATAGTTCCACCATAAAACGTTTATTTTTTGCTGCATGCTTCTTTTCTTTCGAAACCTTTTTTAACAAAAACTCCCAGGTATGCAAGTAAAGCTACCGAGAAACTCTCACCTTTATTAAATCTTTGGTATGACATACAAAATCGTTCAGTGGGTGGACTGGTTGACAGCGAGTGTTGAGTAAACAGCAACCGAGGTCGACAACCCTGCGGTACCGACGACCAGTCTTATTGATTAGAGTCCAAGTGATTACTAATTTATCAGTTCGCGTACTACTGAGAATCTTCGCTTACTTATTTCTTGGTTACTGTCCTTTGCGGTAAACCATTCGCTGTAACACTTAAAAATTGATTTTTTAAAGTTATAACGTTTTCTTTGGAGGGTGACAGCAACGGCTATTTGGCGCAAATTTGAAACACTTTGAAAGCTATATTGCGCTCTACACACAATTACTTTTCAAATGAACTAATAATACTAAGATAAACGATTTATCTCTCCTACCAATAAAAAGATCCTTTTATAAAGCGTTTCCAATCCAATAGCGAATTATCACATACCTACGATACTCGATGAATAAATCCTATTGTGCCTCGTATTATTTGGGCTTTCACGGCGTACCCTTTCAATCAAGCTAACTGAATAGGGCTCCATCAGTCACAGGGCACGTCAACCTTTTATGTCGTAGGTATATAACCTCTTATTCTGTAATTAGGCCCGCGGATTCCAGAGAACAGGATGTCTAGTACAATGTAGAGTTTTTGCAGGGATTTTTACATCTGCATTTTTTTTTAATAAGTACAATTGCATTCTTAGTTTTTTTGCCTATAAGTACCTACATTAATATTTTTATCTTTCTTCCTTTCATTCAATATGATTATATTATTTAGATGATTTATTCTTATGATTGACCTCATCGGGGCACCATTTGGGCAGGCGATTATTCAAAAGTCTAAATGAATCTTGATCTAAATACTCAAAGGAATTTAGGTAGTAAGTACTTCCTTTGTGTGGCATATTACGTAGTAACTATTCAGTAATCTGTGGTAAAATGTCTGTTATGACCATTTGTGAAGAAATAACTCGGAATGTGGACTTTTTGGCGGGAACTTGCAGAGTGACGTTGCTTTTTCATTTTTATTTTCATAAATTCGTGTATTATGAGTTTTATTGCATATAATCGGTGGTATTTTATCCAATAAAGATCAATACATGTGCACCAGTGAAGTGAAATGAAATGAATTATGTTATCGTGCTTTTCAAGTTGTCTCAAGAAGTCCGTGAAAAGTGTTAGTACAATGACCACCATTGTACTAAAACATAACTATTATGGACGGTGACTGACTGGGGACTATGTGAAAGTGATTCATTGTGACTAGAACTTATAATATTACTTGAAATTGGCAAAATACACAAGCCGTGTGACGCCATTGAAGAAAAAAAAAAAAACCTCGGAATGTGTATTTATTATTCATATCATAAAAACATGTAATGGAATAGAAAAGTATAGGTACCATTTAAAACTAGAACAGTGGTCCGAGTGCCAACACTAGTCTTAATTATAGTGCAGTCCCCTTTACTCTATGGCAGTGCAGTGCAATGAATTATTGATATTGAACCAGTCCGTCTGAGTCCGTCTGTCCGTTCGTCGTCGCGGACATTAACTCTCTCTCAGTAACAGAAGAACTACTTTGGAAGGGTCAATCTCGCCTTTTGATAATTTTATGTCCATATCCAAATGTCCATTTCGAGCTCGAATGAAATCAACAAGTTGATTGTTTAACACTCTCGGATTCGAAGTCAATGTCGATTTTGGAATAGATTGATGCTTCAGTTATCCAGCAGTTATCCAGTGCCAGATATGGGGCTTGCTTGGGGCTGTTGACATTTTGACAAGGAATTTTTATACCTACTACGTAGTAGAGGTGGGTAGCTATTCTAATAACTAGCCAAAAAACGGCTAGACACAAAATAGCCACGGCTATGTTATCTGTCAACAAGATAATTGGCTATTGGCTACAGGATGGCTACTGGCTACTCGCTAGCTAGAAAGAATGAGGAGTTTTCTAACCTGCCTAACTGTTGATAATTCGAACCAATTTGAACCTTAAGTGCACGTATTGACAAGTATTTTGACCATAGAGGTATCATAAGAAATTCTCCTCATTACGAGAAGTTTACGTCACACACAGCGGGTAGCCGCCTAGCCGCCACAGGTCTCTAGCCGCCACTAGCTGGCCGGCTAGCCAAAGCCATTCTAGCCACCACTAGCCGGTAGCTGGCCGGCTAGCCAAAGCCAATCTAGCCGAGTAGCCGGTAGCTGTGAGTGCGTGCGTGTAGTCAAATAGCCAAAATAGCTGACTAACTAGCTGGCTTTTACACCACATATAGCCGGCTAGCTAAGCTATTGAAATTTCGGCTAGTTACCCATCGCTACTACGTAGTAATAATATCCTTGCATTTTGAAGAGACAATAGGTACTATATGTCAAATTTATTTCAAATGTCACATGAAGTCGATTGAGAACATACAATATTATATAGCGCTTTCGGCAACTTTAGTTTATGACAACATATCAATTAGAAAAAGCCATAAAATGTTATGAAAAGAACACCCATGCCGCATATCAATGGCAAAGTCGTTATTATACTTATGAATAGATTAAATAGATCGTTAAATTCGGCTCAGGATTGTCCTAAACACAGTCGAGGACAGATATTACGTAAAGTAGTCTGGCTTCAAACCAAATGAAATTATAAAAAAAAAGATTTTTTTTTTAATTCGACTAAACTTGCTTTCGCACAAATAATAAGATCGGTAGGTATTATGAATAATACAAACGGTTTTTTTCTGGTTTTACGAGCCACCCACGAATGGATGTTAGCAGAAGGGCTAGTAACACTCTAGGCCGTTCATAGGAACGGCCTAGAGTGTTACAATTGAGTGTCGTGTACTAGGTACTCGCTCCTGTATCTCTGTATACATTGAACGACGTTATAGGGCTTATCTAGTCACGGCTTAATCTCCCAACAAGCAACTATGGATTATTATGGTCGAGTGCCACAGACCACAGAAATTAGAATTCGAGTGCATTCGAATCATAACTAAAGAAATACCACGTCATGGAGGGCTTCGTGTTAAGTTAAGGAAACTGCACCATTTTTAGGGTTCCGTATCGCAAAAGGTAAAGAAAAGAACCCTTATAAGATCACTCTCTTGGCCGTCTGTCCGTGTGTCACCAACGATTTTCTCAGGAACGGGTGGACCTAGCATGTTGAAATGTATACCAGATGCTGAGGTCTATAGCCCCTATTAGGTGTATGAAAATCAAGGTTCTGAGTCAACACGATAAAAAGATATGGGCAAATTTATAATTTACCAAAATTTTAAGGAACCCTCCGTGTGCGAATCCGAATCGTACTTGGCCGGTTTTTTGTAACAGAGAGGAAGTACACAATTTCCTATAGTTCATTACACTTCATAATATGTACACGACACTACATAGTTGCGTCTACGTGATACATAAAACAGACCGCTAGTTCCGCAATAATTTCTAGGGCATCCTTATTCGTGACTTTGCGATTGTGAAAAAAGTCGTCCGAGAAAAGGAGTGCACTGCACGGCGTTCGTCGTAATCCGGAAAATCATTTTCAGCCAGTGGTTTTAATACCAAAGAGTTTTAATACTGAACCGGACATTCCAACGGGTGAGGCAGGTGCCGACCTGTCGCCGTCGGTCGCCGGACCGGTCCGCGCCGTGGCATTGCCCGCAAAAAATGCATTCGACATATTTTAGCCAGTGTCATTGGCAATCGGTAAAATAAAATTGGCGATATGTTGGCGTACCAATTTATGCGCTAATTAATTTTTGAATTTGAAAATTTAATCTTCATTTACAGAACGTCTCCGCACGTGGTGTTATTAATCAATGGTTAATTAATTTTTTTCTAAATATTTACAATTCATATCAAAGCATTGCATTGCACGCTGCCAGCTGAGTGCCATGATAGGGTTGTCAAAATATTTACTTCGCATCGTTGTCATTCTGGATTTTTGTTTAATTATCTATAGATAGGATAGGATACATTTAACACCTATTAATTTTGTCATGAGATCTCTCTAACCATTTTTTTTATTATTTTGTTAATATCTATATTATTATGCCGCTAAAGTATTATTTATCTTATAGTAAGGTACCTACGATTACTAATTAAATGCCTACCATTAGTCGAATCATACATTAATTATGTAGCAACCTCTATACCAATAGTTATTTTAAACGTTCGATAGGTTTTTTGTTAGGTTATATGTCACTATGTGTCACTCACATCACATAGTCAAGTGTCACTTATTCAAAGTGACATATTCTGATAATTTAAATTTTAATATTTCATAATTGTACAAGTACTTAGACCATAACTATGCCGACAGACAGACACGGCTGTCAGCCGCGAACGCAGTCATTTATGCAAAAACCACTTTTGCTGAATAAATTATTGAGATATTATCTTAATTATACGATCGGGACCACTTTACGATAAACGTTGATTATCTAAATAAAGTTCTTTGTCGGTTTTCCTCGTGTTTATTTTAATCTCACCTCCGATTATAAAGGATTGATGTTTTATTTATAAACGGTTGCACTTTTGTTATTTTTCGTTACTTTAGTTTATAGAATAATGGTTTCTATAAAAAGGAAAGTTCAAAGAAATGTACAGTTTCTGTTAGTTTATGAAACGTACCTACTTATTCAGAAGTTCCTGTGCTAGAAACAGTGATTATTATAAACAAAAAGTTTTATTAAAACGTACCTAAATGCTTTAACGAATTTATAGCATAGTAGAAGCTCTCTTACAAAACAGAAAACCATTTCTAGACGTGTAAATTGCCCGAAGTAAGTTCTATATTTTCTCTAATCTAGCCAACGAGATAAGAGCTATCATACAAAAGTAGAAATACTCTTATAAATTGACATTTGCTTTGCATTAACTCTATTTGCACTTGAAAACTTTTGCACTCAATATCATATTATTATTGCGTTCGATTCTTGAGAAGTTAAAAGCTATCAGTCGTGTTTAGGGTTGTCAGTCTATACATAGTTAACTCTATTGTAATTTTTTATTTTATTTATTGCAATCGAAATTAAAAATAAAACATGTTGAAAATATCCATGTTTTTAAATAGCTGTGGTCGGTCAGATCTTTAGAAGCATTTAATATTAAAATCAACAGAATCTGCTGCTGTTAATCTACACTAATAATAAAGAGAGAATATTTGTATTTTGGTTTGTAATGAATTAAGTCAATATAAAGTCAAAGGCCCAATTTAAAAAAATCTTTTACCAGGAGAAAGCTAAATTACCACTGAGTAACATAGGCTAATATTAATCTTTAAAAAAATAAGGATCTTTAGGAAAACTCCAATAATGTAACCGAAATTTCAGGCGGGCGACGCCCGGTCTCCAACAGCTAGTTTACAATAAGTGTGTTTTACTTGTTTTTTAACCAAGGTTTTTTTGTTGTTTTTTAAGCACATTTTTATTCCACTATAGTAGGTTTTACTTTCCCTAATAGATTAGCAATTTCAAATCATGTTGCTTAATTCATAATATGTCTTAAAAATCAAGGCATACCAAAGAGGATTTCGCTTGGAGTCAACAGACTTGAGTTATATCCGAGCTGGCAACCCTGGTATAGCGAGTGCAACTATCAAAAGTTATGTCCATTGGCACATTAACTGGACACATTGAGGATGTTATCCGAAGAGTCAACGGCCATTTATGTGCAAATGTTCAAGTATTAATTACTTTAACTGCCACTCACTTATCGGCCATTTTAAGGTTTTATGTTACTAATTAATAACTGAAGTCGACAATAATTGTTTGTTTGTTTTATATTGTGATGTTGAAATTGATGTCCTAATGTAATTCATCATCTGCTTTGAACCTTGATCCAATCTAATCTTTAAAATCTTTGATGGAAATACCGAGATCAAGTGCTTGATTGCGCTTTGCAAGTAGGTTCTCTCCATCTTTAAATGTATGTAATGCATTCCTTGGTCTCTTGTAAATTCTCGATGTGTCCATGTGAGTCCTACCAATTACTTGCATACAATAATTTAAGAGACTCAGGCAACAAAGTCAGCAATGTGGATTGACTGTAAAAAAAATCTAGTAAAAGTAAAAGTAGAAACCTGAATGAAATAGTTAATAACTGGCCCTGATTCTGTTGTTCACAACTAAACTAATTTTAATGTCACTATGTCTTTCTAACAAAGAACATAAGAAAAGGATGTAAGAAATTTAGTCCTGTCAAATTAGTCCAATGCTTGTTTTCAATATAAATTTAGTCGCCATCTATCGCGGTTACGCCTAAATACACGCAAAATAAGACGGCAAAGATTAATTTGACAACTTAAAATATGTTCTATCCTTTTTCAATCATGTTCGTAAGAAAGAGATGAGATGTAACTATTTGTTTAGTGCGATTTACAACAGAATCGGCACCACTGACTAACTATTTTAAAAAGAAAACTAAAAAATGCCTCTAAATGTCTCCTCTTCAAGAAACCTAACTAAAACTTTATAAAAATAAAATAGGAAAAACTAGGTATATCGCGCAATGGTATCGATGCGCACGGACAGGTTCGGGCCAGGGTCGAGAATTCGATACCGAGTTATGACGTGGCGAAAACAAAACTAGTTAGAATCGATTCTGTGCATTCCGACGCTTCACGGATTCCTTCAATAAGAATGCGAGCCAGCGAGAACGTATAATGATTATAATCTCGATACAGTGTACGATTCGTCATCGTCTGATTTAGTTAATGGAATAGGCAATGAGCGTGTGAATCGGTCGTGATGATTTTTGATTGCGGAGAGAGAGAAGTTGTCCACTTGTAAATAGAATACGGATCACAGATCACTATATAGCTACACAGATAGGACAATGCAGTTTCGTACAGTAGTTCCAAAAATATGCGCTTACGGCGTTAGTGTCGTTTAGGGATGTGAAATATCAACTATTCATGAAACCATTATCGACCTTGTTAATAGTGATGTACATATCGATATTTTTTCAATATCGACGTAGGTTCTTAGTAGGAAAATGAAATGAGGGTTCAATTTGCGCCAATTTCAAGATAGCTGAGTTTCAGCTAACTCAAAATTAGCGCTTATATTACATTTGAATGAAAACAAACAATTCATTTATTTACTTATTTATTTTCTTTTTCTTACATCTAAGAGCTTTGTATTTAAGTTTGGCATATTTTTCATATTTTTATGACACAAATCAATTTTGCCATTAATTTCTTTCGCATTACAGTATCGTTTCGAAAACGTATTTGAGGACGATGCTCTGTTTTCTAATGCCAATTTCTTCATGTTTGTAATAAAGCATCTGCATTTATCGGTAACTTTCCCCAAAGACCTCCGAACTGAAAACAAATTGCAACATGCATTACATAAATATTTCCTGTGTTCAGTGGTTGGCATACAGTTTATCATCACTTAACAAATATATATATGGTAATCACATATGATTACAAAGAAATTTGGCAAGCTAGGCTATCTGCATGCCAAGTTTCATCGCAATCGAATCAGCGGCTTAGGCGTGAATCAAATCGAATCAAAAAGTATTTATTCAATTTAGGTCCTAATAAGGCACTTATGAATGCGTAACAAATAAACATACAAACAGAGTTACTTTCGCATTTATAATATTAGTATGGATGTCTATGCTGCTGCTGAATGCTCTTGAAATGGGGACCTTTTTAGACATATATAATAGTTTGTTAGGGAAAATACCATGAGATTGATAAAAACCAGATCAATGGGATGAGGTGGTGTAATAAAATCGGGTAAAAATATCTTACCTGTATACTCTGTTTTACGTTTCCTTTGGTGTATTTTCCGTGTGTGTGGCTGCATCAGTGTTGCTGCTAAAAGCAAACAAAATATTACTATATTTGTTATACAACAGAGTCAGCAAACAGGCATATGGCCCGCTCGATGGTAAGCGGTTACCGGCCTATAGACAAAAATAGTATTATGTAGTATATTAATTGTCTGGTTCCCATAGTAGCTCTGCTTAGGATCAGATGGCCGTGTGCGAGGAATGTCCCAGGATAATATAAAAAAAAAGTAAAATGACACAAAATTTTATAACTTAGTAGCAACAGAAACCACTCACTTTGGGATTCAAGGGTGTTGAGATGTTATCTGATGGTTTGTCACATCTGCTTGTTGATGGTGTTTCACTTGCTTCTAAGATATTGAAAGTAGTAGCGACCTCTGAAAATAAAACATAATGATTTATTATACCATTATACACCTATGAAGTTTATGGATATACCTATGTTTATTGATTAATAATGTGGCTGGAGAAAAATGCTATTGGATACTTGGATCGAATATAATTCTGAAAAGACCTGAAATTCTTAAATCCTTAAATATTGCACCCAAAATGTGGTTATTAGGTATTGACTTAGGAAGTGACTGAAAATAGTAATGATGATAATTTTTTCATTATTTTTCAAAATAAAAATTAGGTTTGGTGTTCACATTGTTTTATTATGGTTTATTATATGGTGTATTATAGCGGCAATAGGAATACACATACAGTGAAAACTTCAATCGTCTACCTATTACAATTCATAAGATACAGCCCACTGACAGACGGACGGACAGTGGAATCTGAGTAATAGGATTCCTTTGGTACCCTTTGGGTACGGAACCTGAAAAATAAAGTTTACTTATAGAAAAAATAACTCAAATTATATTATTACCTAGGGCACCAGCTGGATTTGCCAAAATGTCTTTGATGACTTCCATATTACCATAGTAGTTATGATCAGTTAAGTGATCATCACCTGAAAATAACCAAATTGAAATCCATGAAGATTGTGTCTGCTAATTGGTACATTATAGATTTCATCCATCCACCACGAACTATAATAATAAAATTCAAGATTTGTTTCTATAACAAAGTAGGTACTCAAAGAAATTCACAAATTATCTGTGTACAGATTCAAAAAGTTGTTCAAACAGAATTTATGTAAAACAAAGTACTATAAAATAGGAATTTTGCACAAGACATTGGAGAATTTAGCCAGTCAGATTACATTTTAAGAGCGTAAATTTCAAAGCGAACGTACTTACCAGATAATGGCACCCCATGCTCGATTTCTTCCTTAGAAAAAAGACATGGATAACCATCTTTGAGACGATTACCCTTGTCATCCAATTGGTATCTATCGAAGTGTTTCTGGCATAGGTTATTCACTAACTGATCTTTTGATAGACGCAAGAAGTTCAGAATTCACTGGCACCAAAAATGATAGCCACAAAGACCTAAGTTTATCGTCCTTTGGTAAATTATAAAGGCGATGAGTTTCGATAAAGTACAACCGACGACACAGTACTTAATAGGAGCCATAGTCACAGAACAAAGCACCTGAGCACCGCTCGGTAGGATTCGGTTCGAGCAAGGATAGACTTGAAATTATAATTAAACTCAACTCAAGCAATAAAGCAAGGAGAATATTATAACCGGCATTTACTTATGCTTCGACACCCATGACGTATTTTCTTGTCATAATTTGACATTACCGACGGACAAAATGGCCCCAAAAAACATGGCTGCCAAAAATGGCGACAGTGCAGCAGTGGCGCAATGACGTATTTTTTGGAACTAAAGCTGTCGCAGGCCTGATACGGATACGGCAATGAAGTCCCGGCCTTTGATTGTCTATGATTATTTTCTGTGTTGCTATTGAAAAAAATGAAGCTGTTGATAAGAACTGCTTGCTTTGTTTGTTCCTCTTTAGAAACTTTTGGACTTAGATTTGAATCAATAATCATATTTTTATTATGCTTCATTATCACAACGCCTCTTTTTCTGTCAATATGGTAATTCGGTAGAATTAAGTTACATAAATGAAACATTAAGAAACACATATTGAGTAAGTAAAACAAGACTCGAGATTGAGCGAGATATTTAAAATAAATATATAGGCACAACATTCATAATTGAGTTAATGTCGACCATAAACTAAAACATTAATAAAGAGTAGCTAATTAAAGAGCTGTGCTTGCGAACTCCGTAGATGTATCAGCGAAATTAATAAAAACATGACATTTTGGTGAGGGCCTGGAGACTGGAGGATGCAGGACGCGGTCGCATGGGAGCGGAATGCGGTCCGGCAGGCGAGGGGCGGCAGGGTACGGGGACGGGAGGGTAGGCTGCGCGGGCGCAATGCCTGACCATAAACTAGTGTTGTTTCGGAGCCAAGTATAATCAGCAATAATGAAAGAATCCGTACAATATACCTACATATCGGATAAGTTTATGAAATGCTTAGGTACATAGCTTTTGTTAAATGAGAACAGAATTCTCGTATTTTTCGTAGGCAAATAGCCATTGTTTGAATAGCTGAATGTGTAATTTTATTGAGGGCATTACCTAATGTATTTAATTTGATCACAGCAGTTATAGTAATTTATTTAGTATTACGTAGTCGACACATTCTTCGATGACTCATAATTTGAAGATACATATCACGACTTTAAAGCTTGGTCTTGGATGAAACACACACAAAATTGCGGATCTAAAAATCCGCATCTTTAAAGATCTGTCCGCGGATGTATGCGATCCAACACGTTCGAACGATAAGCACAGACTGAACTTAACGTCCCGTAATTATTTGTACCGTGAGAGTGCACGGACGATCACCCCGCTGGTCCCATAACTCGCACTGAGCTTTGTTTTAATGACTTTTGCAAACTGCACTGTCATATTAAAAAGTATAAATGTCAGATATACTGCTAAGGTTATGACTATGGTAATGATTAGGTAGGTACACTTGTTTTAGTAATAATTTTGAGTACAACACTATTAACTCTTAATTACTCGCACTAAGAAAATTACATAACTGCTCGCATGGGGTCTCAGGTGACCCCAAATTGTAGGAATAATTTTTAATATATACGAAATAAATATGTAAATACAATTATATTATATCAAAAATGCTTTATTTAAACTATTATATTTTTAAGAAACAACATGAATTAATATCTCATTTGACAAAAAACAAACATAAGTAAAATATTTACGAAAAATTTACATTTTGTACTTATGGTGAGATCAAAGTTAAAAATAATTAAACTTTTAGGAACTATCCGAATTACCGTTGTTACACTGTTGACAATATGTCTCAGAGTAATCATTGCACAGAAATTTTGCGCATTTTTTACATTTTGTTGCCACTTTTTCATCGCTTTTTCGAGGACTGTTTTTGCATAGTCCACGTTTTGCTGTGTTTGGTGGAACGATATTTTCCAGGTACATGCACTTCCCTTAGACGTTTTTAACATTCTTAGGAGTTGAATTGACTTCGAGTCGTTTTTTCTGGCAATTTTTAAGAAGTTCTAAACAAGTTATTTTCATAAATTATATATATATAAACTGTAAATAATATATGTATGACATAAATTTATATACTAGACTAATAATAATATAAATTGAAGTAATAATACATAAAAAAATATCATAAAATAAGCAACTCACCTCTTTCAAAAAAGTTACATAATTACTCGCACGGGGTCAACGCTCAAGAGAGCAGCGACGCATCCATCAGCTCCCGGGACTTGATCGCTGCTAAAATGCAAACTTTGACGCGAGTTAGGAAGCTAGCAGGGGCGTGGAGAAAATCGGAACACGGCAAGTACTTTTTTTTTAAACGCAAAAGTATTTTGACCCCATGCGAGTAATTAAGGGTTAAGTTAGTGCTTTGTTATAATGAATACGCGCCTCGTTTTTATGGACCTAAGCCTCTTTTTATTATAATATCATTGGACCTAAGTCCATATTAAGACAAAGTGTATCAAAGCTTTAGATACCTACGTATATTGCGGATGTGAGAATGTAGGTACCTACATGCATAGTTAAAGTTATATACTTTTAAATTATTCAGCAAATGCATTACTCTTGTAGATCATTTGATCTCTTAGCAATTAGACAAAGATCGAACAAAAAGTTACGTGATTGGTATCATTAAAATTAAGTACTAATTTATTTTCTCGATAGCAACACCGGCTTTAATGGCATAATAACGTAAGTATACAATTTAACTAAGCGTGAGCAAGTGTACACCAAGGAATTGTGTAGTCATTGAAAACCGCAATTTATCGGTGACCTACATAAAAAGGAGCAATAAAACACCTACAGCGGACTCGGCTGTAATCTATAGTATTAGGGATGCCACCTGTTACGTTTGTCTTGACATTTTATTCAGTGGTGCTTGAAGGGTTGTGAAGCAATTTCAGTGGTGAAAAAGCCAGTATCATTGTAGGTAATTAAAAATATTTTATATCATAACCTTTACTGTTTACACAGTACACTACAGAACTTTGAACTTAATTAATACTTACTTCGAATACATTTTACTACACACTTAACTACTACTCACTGAAGTACCTATTAACATCGAGTTGTTTAATTAAAAACAACTATATTACAAGTTGGCAACCCTACGCAGGTTAGCCTCTGCTTTCTATCTTCATTACTGAACTATAAACTTTGTAATGGATAACAAAAACAGATACAATGCTATGGTGACTTTGCGAGTTGAGCTTTGAATGTGCCGTCGATTTAAAAAAGGTTTCTATTTACTTTCCCATTAATTAGTTTGGTATTTTATCGGTTGATTACGGGTTCTCACGAAGTAGTTAGTAGGTCCGTAAATAAATCGTAAATGTAAAAGAAATGTTGTACAAAACGCGTGTTGCCCGAACAAAAAATAATAGTGTTGGCATCATTAATAACCTTTTACCTAAATTCTAATATATGGAGGTTTAAATTTTGCTACATTATATGAAATGTTAGGTTAATTTCTAAATAGATGCTAAAAGTGTGCCAATCACATTATTTTAGCATCTTGACCAATATTAGTTCAATTTTTATACTACACTTAAAAGGTTCAAGTACAGTTCGACAGGTATTTTTCGAATAGAGGTATCATGAGAAAAAAGCTAATTGACAATGACAATGATAGTTTCATTTAAAACTATCATTAAAACATCAACGTTGGTGGCTTGTTATATCTCGGCAGCAATAAATCAAACAACGCAATAACGAAAACCGACCTAAAACAATGTGTAGTTTTGTTTACGTTTGTGTTTCCGGTTTGCGTTATATGGACACATGTGATCCGATCTATTCCATTTGCTGCCTAACATACTCGTAGAGGCTGATATCACGCCGAGTTATGAATGAACTGGACCCCCATCGGCGCTTAGACCCGAAGGGAGGGGGGCTTGGAATTCCAAAAACTCGAGTGGGCGAAGTCGATGAGCTTGCGCATAAAAAACGACCGATACAATAGCCCTCGGGGCAAACGTCGCCGTAACGTGAACAGAAATAATTTAATCTATTACTTAGGAGGCTTTTAATAATATGAATGCTTTATTTGTAATATTAATTTAAAGGAAATTCTAGGTAATTAGTATACCTAATACATTTCTTTATGCTAAGTCAAAGTTGCGAACTCTCAGTTGCAAAACTTAGCAACTTCGATTTTCTATTACGCTGATACGATACTTGAAATAAAATATCAGACTACAAATTTTAAATCAATAGGTTTTGTTCGTACTGAGTATGTGCAGTTGAATCCCAGAGCGTCGACACAGGAAAGCGCCGGGCGTTTATAAAGACATGCCCGCGCCATGCTTGTTAAAATAACAGAATAATGAGTCCCCAGTTTACTTAACATGACAATGATAGTTGTTTGTGGAATGCAGTTCATCTCGCCGGCGCTAGTCGGTATAGTGATAGAAAAACCCCCAGGTTTCCATTCGATCTGGTGCCAGAACACGTACGTTGAACTCCCGACTGCTTACCAACTGCCTTTTGAAGATTAATGCAAGTATTTACAGTCGATGCACTTACTTTTAACCGTGTACGATGCTCGGGTTTTTCTGACGTCGGGCGTTGTAATGCGGAAAAGTTGCATTGAATTTAAACGTGTCTTGGATATCGTTGTAGTTTTTCGGAATGGCGTTTGACTTTTAAATCTAGATGCCATGGATTCACGTTCATTTATGTGAAATTTTAATACCCATGATGTTTATTTGTAAAGAATGTCGAATGATATTTATTATAATCATTTTTCCCTAGACTATACAATGCAGATCTTAATTCAAGAGAGTGAAGCGTCTGCATGACTTAGAATTTTTAATTTGTGTCACAGATTTAAAATAATAGGTAGAAACTTTCATAATCCTGATGTTCGGTTTAACGACGTATAAAGGATAGGACGTATTTTCTGATTTAAACAAGTTATTCGCGAGCTAGACAATAACAATAAGCAACCATCGCGACAAAATAAACCAATAACAGAGTCAAAAACATCTCGTGTGAAATATAACAAGGATATTAGTCGTTTTCACAGTAATGCGACTGAGGAGGCGAAGAGGGCAATCGCGACCGCTGCACCGGCCATAAAGCCTACCTGCCTTGTAGATATTATCTCTACCCGTCAAAGACACCGGCAGAGATCTCCAAATATCCAACGATCGCGAATATAGACTCTCTTGTTTCAAACACAAAGGTTTTATTCGCGTAACTGGGAGAGTAGTAACAAACATGTAACGGTGTTAGGTTACAACACTTTTGTTAGATTGTACACCTTTTGTAGCACGGATAAACATTAGTCATAAATGCCGCAGTTTAATGCAATGATAGTGATGTACGTTGGCTGATATGGATGATTTGTTGACAGTTTTCGGCTTACGTTGCAGTTGGGATAAAATTACGTGAGCTCAGACAGTGGTACATATAACATAATCAGAAACTAGGGCGGTGTGAGGGTTTCTTTGATATACCTAGGTGATGATTCAGTATGAGTTTAGTCTAGTGCAGAGTAAGATAAGCTTGCACCGAACACACAAACGTAAAAACATAGTGACAACAAAAAGGGTATTGATTGTTAAGATAATTTGAATGAGCAACCAGTCAGTTGTGAGTGAGAAAACATAAGAAACCTTCGAACGAACGAACGTATAATCCTGGCTATATGAATGCTAAAACACTCAATCAACTATAAAAGCTTGTGAACGCAATAAAATTAGGAGATATCGATGCTTTTAACTTATAGTCTCGGTTGTTAGTTATAAAAATTCTTTCTGAATCATTTCGATCCTTCCAATGAACCCAATAAAGGTCGGGGAATGCGGGCTTTGTATCAATTAACATGGAAGTTAAACGTGGTTTGATGAAGGAACCAGTTGCTAACGTAAATAAACGAAAGCAGATGCATTTAGATGTTTCGGTATTAAAAACGTTCGTAGAAAGTAACATTAATCTCTTTACTTGCATTGTAATTTAATGTCTAGTTTTAAATACGGTTCAATGATAAATCTTGAAATGTTGCTTAATTTTAAGCAAAAGGCGAATCAGTGAAATCTGACGATATTTTCTTCTGATGAATGATTTAAAAGATAAGGGTCCCAAGTTTGAACCCTGTGGTAACCCCTGTAGTGCTTTGATCTCATAATGCAAAATTAATTTTAAATTGCAAATTAAATTCCGCTAACTTAAAACCTACTCTTTATTCTAAAATGACGTCTTCGATAAGATTCGATAGCTCCAATAGATGCGATGGAAGGGAATCTTATATACGCATTTAACAAATCTAATTGTTTCTAGTTTAAATCAGAACAAGAATGAATACCTCCTTTTCTTACACTTCCAAACATGTCATACATACATCCCAACGATCTATTTCCAGTTCTTCTATACAGATAAACGACATCTGTCGTGATATAGCTTGCTAACCACAATAAAACAAATGACAATCTAGCTACCATTAATTTCAACGTAGAATCATTAGCGCTGACAAATGAGTCATTAATGAATGCTTAAAACGGTAACAGTTATAATTAATGCGTTATATGTATGTTATAATGAACTGTTGTACCTAGTCGAGATGGTAGCGACGTGGGATCGCGTTACACAATAGTAGAAGAGTCGTGCCCAAGACTTTTGTGGCTTTTTTATAGTTTCAAACGATCTTGCAGACAAAATTTGTTACAGGTCGACTAATGAGTAAAACGATCGTACTTAAAAAAAAGAGATGAAATTAATAATCACTCTCTGCAAGAATATTCTTTATATGGCCATAAAATATAGTATAATAGAATTTGTCGTTTTATTTATTCTAAATTCTGGTGACTCAATTATTGAAACATAATAAAACAAAAATGGAATTAATTGATTTGGTCAGTTTAATTTGCCTGAACATGACAATGTAAGCGTTTGTCTGAAAATACGCTAATTTGGTGATAAGATTCAAAGCAGCGCCCTTGTATACAGTGATGTAGTCTCCATCCAATCGACTTGGTCTGTTCAAATCGTCGTATCTTTGCCATAGGTTTTATTTTGTCTCCAAAAATATCCTGATCCTCAAGTCAATGATTGTGCCAAGCCAATTCCAAATATAGGTTCAAAAGACTTAAGGTTGCCAACAAACAAACGAATCTCTGGTAAGGCAATAGATGGCAGCAGTGACATGTAATATAATAAGATGCTTTACCTAATATCCAGCTAATATTCTGCCGGCCTAGGTCCGGCGCCGGCCAGTCGGGTGATGTCAGTAGTCATATCGGCTAGAGTAGAGTTGACCCACATAACAGTACTATTTTCGGATGGCCTATAGCTGCACTGCACGCCAGATGAAATTATACACTCAGTGACAACTCTTTAAATAAGTCACTTTATATCTTCAGGGAAATAATGGTGTGATTGAACTTGTCGCCTGTTGCTGTAATTTATGTTTATGACAGTGCGTTGTACGTTTGTTTATTATTTTCTGAGCTTATACCTAGTAGGTCATATATTCGATCAAACTGTTTAGTAGAGTTGTACATACATACCTTCATTCAGATTTTCTTCCACCTGTTTCCAGTGAAGGTGCACCTACTATTGTTTTGTACCGGCACCTTTTCAGTGTCTATATAGGTACTTGAGCTACCGTCACTGCTACCTACCTAGCTTGACTTAACAAAGTGTTTATATCACTGAAGTAAATCTCATCTTTTGCCAAGATTTCATCAGGTCATTGTCCTACAGTCTAATCTCGTCTCGTCACCCGTCTCCATTTGACAATTTAATTCTGAACCTGAAATCTGCCGCTTCGTTTGCCAAATTACAAGGAAAATCAATTTTTTACTCAATAGTCCTGAATAACAGTGAATAAGTGTTATACAGTTTCGGAGAACGTCTTCTTATAAACAACGCCCACCTTTCATTGAATCAGGACCGTTTACTGAGAACAATATTATCCAAACAGTACGACTCATAGTTACCTTCTAACACTGTATTCTTATTTTGAGAAAAAACATGTTATTATTCCTGAAAATAGCTTCTGTGGTGTAATTTTTATAATAATCGGGAACTGTTGAATTCAAATCAACGTATTCCAATATTGTTGCAAAAGATAACCGACTGTATTTGTAAACGCAAAAGGTAAACTTTCGGTTAGACTATTTATTCTAATGATACGCCATGATACCATATCAATTTCAACGTAAATTCTGTAGTAGCCGTTTGAATCTTATCGTATTATTTCTAGTGTAAAGATTAGATTTTACAGAACTGTATTTATTTATAAATATAGAATAATATCAAAAACAATATATAGATAGACCACAGATTAAATTTTAACGGAATTATTATCACTTATCGGAGAATGCTTTATTGGAATTGGCTTGGCACAGCGCCTCTGGAGGAATACTTATTGAACTATTAGTAAAATCTTCCGCAAACGCGATTTTAATTGTTTTAATTTTTTCGGGTTCTCAATTCGAATTATGATCATTCAAACACAGATATTAAAAAAGTAGTATGTGTATTCAAATGGTAACTTATTTTGTTTGTTTATAGAACGTATTCTATGAATCATTCTATTTTACTAAGCACATCTTTGTACTGATCTAAATATTGATACGCGTCAAAAAAATCTTCAATAAATAGTGATCTTATAAACTGAGCAGTTTTCCTCTAAGAAAAGTTGCGTGATCAACGTTCAAGTTTATAAGCAATTTCATTGCTCCAATACAAGGTTCTCCATAATTAATTGTATTGCAATTAGAACTAATTGTTTCCTCATGGCGTTGTCGATTGATCTGTCCACTAATTATGCAGTATTATTCCTAATATCCTCGATTAATCGCAATGTAGGTATGTAACCTACAACGCCATTAGTCGAGTTTCGACTTTGTGGTCATGATTATACTGTTCAATTTTGATAGCTTGATTATTATGCTCATACTTCAAGTATACTTAGCTTCTTTTCCTTAATTTGTTCGATTTTTGAAAATATAAATACTTTCGCACTTCGTTTCTTTGAATGCATATACTAAATACTTTTTGCTGTGCCTCCCTTTGATATTTTTAGACTGGACGTTTTTTTTTCATTATCTCTGGCAAAAAGACTAGGTATTCTGTGCCAGTTTTTTTTGCAGTAAGCTACCTATACGGATCTAACTTGCAGAACTATCGTCAGTTAAAATTCTATTTTTAAACCTTTATCTGATTCATCAGCGGAGCGGAAACGGTTGCTAGCGGTCTCGACGGAATACTTAATTGACTTATAGGCATAATAGTTTTATTAGCCAGACTAGACTTAACTTCCTTTCGATGAAGATATTGCATCAATAACAATAGGGTTTTCTTTGGAAATAAATTAGTCGTTAAACTATTCTTAGTAGATGTTAGTATGTAGGTAGGTACTCTGTGTTTTACTTAATCTGCGGTAGATGTCTGCTGAGTTGAAGGAAGTAAGCGGTCTCAAGGATGTCCTTATTCGACGTATTGCTAATCCTTAAAGTTAGGGATGGGATGGCCATTACACTGGAACACAAGATAAGCGCTTAGTAAGGGGCCGCTAGCTAAGCCCCTTACGCAATACGCAAGAGTAGACAGCAAATAGAACTTAGTAAACATTTATTGTTAGACTAGCTATCCCAACGGTTTCAAACATACTGTAAAAAATAGTGCTACCTCCTTGTCTATACCTAATTTTTTCGGGGCTACCGCGTAAGCCAATGGTAATGAAATTCATTAAAATGGTCTTATTTTTTCTACCATTCTATATTTATGGAATACGTGATTCAAATTCAAAATTCAAAAAGTATCAATTTAGGCCTTGATAAGGCACTTATGAACGTTAACAAAATGACTCTACCTACACAAAATTAGTCAAGAAAGCCATCTATTGATTCGTCCGGTGATCGCGTGAGGTCTAAATGTTATAAAACTACAGATAATGAGATTGAGAAGCGCGCGGTTCAGAGGCTTAGTCGTGAGGAGGAAACAAACAGACAAGAGTTACATTCGCATTTATTTATAATATTAGTAATTATATTTATAACACAACTTTCAAAAAGTTTAAAAGTTGCTCGTGTGTCATAAGCTTCCGAAGTCGGCCCCTCAAAAACCCACAAATATTTAGCTTTATACATTCCCATTAATTTTTGTCAAACCCCAAGAAATATATTTGTCATTTTCACCCGAGGGTTTCAAAAGGTGTGCGGTGGGTCTTTTGTCCCCTTTCTACTTATTATAACAGTATCTCGGGTCACTTCGGTTTGCGCTCGCGCAGGTAGGGGGTGAATCACCCTGCGTCCGACCGTAAATAAATTGATATATCGCTAAACGAACGTTTCATTGCTCCTTACTCTCTCTGTTTTGAAATATTCTATATACATAAGCGGCAGTGGTGTGTGAATTAGTTGATTTATTCGTGTTATTGATTCAGAACGGGGACAGACGGCAGCGTCGTAATTTATTGAGGGAACGGTGGCGCCCGCGCCGGACTCTTAATTCTTACGCGGCTAAATTAACTGTTTTTATTTCTTCATACTGATTTATCGTTGGACATGCGTACATGCGTATGTTATTGCGATTTATGTTTATAACTTCACGATAATTTCACTGAGCAAGACACGAACATTTATGTAATTTGTTTACATGCAAGTAATTTTTAATTATTATAGGAAGTGCGTATTATTATATAAGCAATACGGTCACCGGGCCAGTAGAAAAGATGGTTATCGAAAATCGTCATCGTTAGTAAACGATCATCCTTTATATGGGATTGACATTTCAAATCGAAATATCAAATACCAAGCTTTTCTAAGTGTCCAGGCCCCCTAGACAAGATGGTTGTCAACAATCGTCATCGTTAGTAAACGATCAACCTTTGTATGGGATTGACATAAGAGATTGTTAAAAATCACGTGATGTTTCGATTTGAAATGTCAATCCCATAAAAAGGTTGATCGTTTTTTTTTTTTTTTTTTTATACCACTAAGGTGGCAAACAAACATACGGCCCGCCTGATGGTAAGCAGTTACCGTAGCCTATGGACGCTTGCAACACCAGGGGTATCACTCGCGCGTTGCCGACCCTGAAGAAATCTCTTCACGCCCTTTTTGAAGAACCCCATGCTGTACTCCATTGGGAAAACCACGGCGGGGAGCTCATTCCACAATCTGAGCGTCCGCGGAAGAAAACTCCTTTGGGCCCGCACAGTTCGAAACAATTCTGGTTTCAATGTGTGAGGATGGACTCCCCGTCGATGGCGGGAGTTGCGATGGTAGAAGGTAGCCGTGGGCAACAAGTCGAACAATTCTTTAGAACACTCTCCGTTGTACAAGCGGTAGAACACACATAAAGAGGCAAAGTCTCTCCTCAGACTGAGAGGTTCTAAACCGCTTGTGAGCTCGGGATCGTCAACAGTTCTGATGGCACGTCGCTAAACCGAGTCTAAAGGCCCAAGCTGGTATCCAGGTGCTCCCGCCCATAGGTGACAGCAGTACTCCATATGAGGCCGGACTTGTGACTTATAAAGTTGTAGCCTTTGCCCCGACGTGAAGTACTGCCTCGCTCTGTTGAGTACTCCGAGCTTTTTGGATGCCAGCTTAACCTTGTCTTCCAAGTGACTTCGGAACAAAACGTCGCTAGAAATGTCGACGCCAAGGATCCCGATGCTTTGACTGATGTTCAAGGAGGTGTTCTGGAATTGTGGAGCCACAGACCATGGGGTTTTCTTAGCGGTGATCGTTTACTAACGATGATTGTCGACAACCATCTTGTCTAGGGGGGCTGGCTGATGTAGCTGACAAGCATACGGCCTGCCAATATGCCTTTAAATACATAGGTACCTCGATATATAAAAAATAGTAGAACAAAACCAACAAAGAAATTGCACGTGTTACAGCAAATAGCAAAATAAATCTGTGTGAAAAGACGCAGGCTCAGTTTCCGTTACACTATCGTTGTTATAAACCAAGAGGCACTTGACAGCTTGTTCGCTATCAACTAAGATTATCTGGTAGATAGAGCTCGCAGCTGTACTACGTCTAGCTAGGACCGTTTCATGATTCTTCAGAAGGCAGAAATTATTCTTGAATAGGAAGTCTTATAATTGGTCTTCTGTCTATTTCCATTTTTTTTTAAATTGCGTTAAATATTAATTTTAATTAGTAGTAGTAGTTAATGTTAATTAGTATTTCGTCAACATTTACTTTGTGCTACAGAATCCTCGGTACGGATTTAATAAAAGAGAGTAATTTTTTGGGGGTTACGATTTTGGCCGTTATTTATTTATGTATGTGAGTATATGTATGTTCATCTGTTCCCCCATAACTTCTAACTAATCCCTTAACAAAGGTGCCAGAAGAACCTTCCTCCTCCCCAGCTCTTAATCCTCATTAATAATTAATGGTCCTTCAGACACGTGTTATGACAACACCTATCGTGTCATCTGATAACCACAAGTGCTACTTGTCTGTCGGTGTCGGTATTAATGTTTGTGGTCAACTGATGTAATAACATATTAATATCTTAATTATAGGTACTTAACACTATTCATCAAAAAATGCTACGAGCCAGGTCTATTCTAGGCTTTGTGTGCTTAGCACCATGGTCAAACAAGCTTATAAAAAGAAACTGTATCAATGGATGCGGAAATGTCGTCACATTGCTTGACAACGACTAGAAGGTTTATTAAATACCTTCCTAGATGATTAACTATTCGAAATTAAAGTCAAAGCCCTCGCGTCTGAAGTTTGGGGCCCTTTCAAGGAGCAATTTATACGTTCCTATGGTTCCTATAACAAATTATCTAAAGGATTCACTATCTGTGGCTTAATACCTATATTCTTCAAAAGTTGAGCTATCTGAAACTATATTAATTCATAAAAAACTGATGACGTCTCTTTCTAACACGTGATGTTCCGTATGCGGATAAATGAAATAGGTAGCGCAGATATATTATACAAGCAGATAATACGGTTTACCTATCTTCATCATAAATGTGTAGGATAGAGTCCCTCCACAGTATTTTCGTGTCAGAGACCTCAGAATTGTTCAATGAATAACCAACTAATTGTGTTTTAACAAGTGTTTTTGTTTGGTTGATTCAGCTGGTACTGCCGCTGCATTCAAGGCATTCCAAATTATACACTCTTGTTCTATTTAACTGTGGGTTCAAACCATATAATTACAGCCATACAAGGGAATGTATGGGAGGGAATTAAAATCTTGTGTATGGAATGCTCCAGTTGGAAAAAATAATAATTCGACGATATGTTTTTTTCCGCAATCGATTTTAAACAGTAAGGACCAATCACTGCATCTAGCTAAATGTTTAGTGCGCCATTGACTTATCCAATCAGAGCACATGTGTCGTTCAGTTAGCCAATCAGAACGCATTGTCGGTGGTGGGGAATTTGGGGAATAGATTTCAAACAAATGAAGGTCATTGCTTTTATTTGGGTTAATTGTTTGATGGTTTTATCTACTAAGTACTACCATCATGCAAACATCCTTGAAAAAGGATAGAAAATAATTACGTTCTTAACTCTGTCAAATTCTATGCCACTGCTGCACTTCCATTTACGGGAACATAGTACTGACCATTTTGATGGCATGGCCACAGATTACTAAATTAGTTACTACGTAAGCATGGCGACTAAATTCATTCAAAACAAGCACTTCTTTGAGACCTATTTCTTTTTGTAGAATGTGATGTACCTACTTAGTAAGATCAAATAAGTAGTTTGTAAATAAAGGAATCAGCACCAATGTAAAGAGTAACTCTCTTTTCTCCACCTCTTGACCTCTTGTCGTTTCTTACATACCGTAACAACGCGAGTCGAATATACTCGTAGTTTAAAAAATACTATGCAAGAATTCGATGCTATCTAACCAATATCATATTGCCAAACATAAATTCCTTTGCATCACATCGGCTCCCGAATAAAGCCCATTACAACATTGTTCGGTTTGTAAAGGATTTGTACAAAAGGCGGTTTGTTTCATCGGATCCCCGTGCAGTTTGTTATAATAACAACACTATCTAATCTACATCTAGCGTTGTCTGTCGGCGTATTGTTCAGCCACCGCTTTTGAGTACATTACAAACAACGGAATGGCTCTCGGAGAGTTTAGAGAATTCGTGGGGTCCTTAAATTTGTATCCGGCGTTTGGGGAAACAACTATGACGGAGGGAAGTGCAATGACATTATTAAAAGAGGAAAGCTCCTTTTTTTCCACGGCTGTATTTTCTCTTGTCCCAGATGAGAAATATTCGATATAAATGCGATTTCAAAAGGCGAAGATACTCAGAACTCATATCGGCATTTTGAGAACCAGAAAACGAATTTTAACTAATCAACGTTTGATAACTTTAGTATGAATAAGGGGGCTACACTTTAGCACTGAATAATATGGTAGTGGTCATGGTTGATATTAAGATTGTTGACTTTACATATTTCTTCTAGTCATGTTATTAAAAATACCAGGCCACAACCTAAGGATGCTAATGAACTGCCTTTTTTACCAGAATACCAGATAATCATGGCTTAAATGCCACGCCACTGCCAATATCTCGTCATCATCGATTAGCCAATTTGTTTAATTATCGATTCTAAAACCAATAATCGATTCACGTGTCACATACCCGCCAACCCTTCCCGGCAGTACGGCACAAACGCATTACCCGGCTATTTGCGGTAGGATATTGACCGCGGCTGCGCCCGCGCCGGTACCGTGGACTGTTTACCTTACACATCGCACCGGCACACGGCTAAAGATAGCGTTGTTTAGAGATGGGCGAAATGGAATGAATTATTCGAAATTTGAATTTGGTATTTGATTTTAGAACTTAGGTTTTGGAGAGTATTGGTGGTAATCGTGAGAGTATGCTGGCTAGATTTGTGGGCAATTTCCGGCACTAGAATAAAAAACCAAAATTCTTTTTATAAAATACATCTACATCGTTTTTTCAAGCAGTCACGGCTATAGACTAGGAAGTAGTGAATAACCACATCCCTAGAAATGTGATTAAAACGCACGCGCGCTCTGTAGATTTTTTCATCGTAAAACTGTAACATTCTGTCGTTACGTTTATTCTTATTTCTTACGATTACGTGTTTAACGCATGTTAAGGTTTATTTTATTTGTAACTAGGGTAAGAAATGCGTATTTCATTGTTTACTGTGAGGTTGACGGTCGAATAACAGTTTTTTATCCAGAACAAGTGAATCGGGAAATTCGTCATTGTCGCCATCGACGAATTCTTGTTTGCAAAAAAAAACATTACCCACATTTACTATAGAACTTCTATAGAAATTTAAGAAGATCTTTATCAACACTGAGTTTCTCAAATGATACGTATATTTACTTTAATAAACTACAAATCTTTTAGCAAATACTCCAGGTTTCGAATGACATAGCAATGGGATTATAAACACTATGGTTCGTCAGAGTACATCTTGACGTCCATTCATCACCTCGCGTTGTTCGGGACATCCGGTAGGGATGCCCGGCGAAGTAAAATAGTCGAATATACGGAAAGGTTAAATCGATATGATAACTTTTAGTCGATTTTATGTAATTTTTCGTTTCAACAATTTTAAATTTAGTAAATAACGTGACATTAAAAATTTGTTTAGAACCCCGTAATAAAAATAGGTAGGAATCGAAGTCAAAGTAAAACCATTTATTCAATTTAGGCCCTAGTAGGGCACTTGTGAATGTCAAAGCTACTGAAATTACCACCAGTTTGGAAGTCGGCCTTCAATTGAGAAGAACTGGTAAGAAAATCGGCAACATTTTTATGGATAAAACTTAATTTGAATTTAGCGGGATTAATAAAATATTTAATGAAAACTTACGAACACTGATGATAATGTGATAATGATAAAACTTAACTTTCGACGTCATTGAAATCCCTTTAAAATATGTGCAAATGATTATTTTTAGTACGGTTATTTATTTGATTATTTTAGGAGATTATTACCGTACCGATTCCATTTAGAATTAGACAGTTCTTTAAAAATATTTTTATTAATTTTACAAATTACAATTCTTCACCATAAATAAGTTAATACATATTTATATTTAATATCGGGTGCGATACACATCCCTATCTTGTATTTGAATAAAATATTTTGTAACACTCGCCGCGGCTGTCCAAAAGACACCCAATGCTTTGTTGTAAAAAAAAAGAAAAATTCGGGTCTACTTACACACACTTGGTCGAGAATTTCTGAATTTGTATGGGGATTAGTGGGTATTTAATTTTAAATTATATTGTAATGTCGAAAAAAAAGGAATTCAAACAGATATTTTTCTAGTTTTCGAATAATATTTTTATGGTATTTCAGTAACTTTCGTAAGATTTATTGAACTCACAACTTGACACACTTCACATATTTAACTTTTTTATATATTTAAAATGTTATATACGTGTGTCGTTTATATATTTGCAAACCATACATTGCAATAACCTATTTAAAACTCTACTTTGTCCCAATTTGCCGCTTCACTGGATTTAGTAGTTTATTGAAATATCACTATGGATAGACGACATTTTAATCCTGCACTCTTGAGTATTCTTCCAACAATATTGTTATTTTAAATTCCATAATGTGTTTTTTTCCTTTTACAGGTAAGATTGTCAAGAGGTATCTGAAGCGTTTATAGAAGTAAGATAAAAGTGGGTAAGTTTTTGATTTTTAAAGCAATGCCAGACGATTTTTTTTTTAACGTTTATTGATATTTTATTCGACTAAAACCATTTTTCTAGCAAAATAAATTATCTTTTTTATATAAAAGTTAATAGCGATGAAAGTCGTCGTTTCATAAATTCATATTACAAAAAAGGATTAATATTTTTATATTTCTATTTATATCAGATGAAGCGCAGTAGAGTTTGCGTAAAAACAAATGCGGGGCCCTCGTGTAAACAGTGTTCGATGATGGATACATTCCAGGGGATATCTAACTATAGAGATGGAATATACGCATGGTAGTTATTATATATATAGGGTGGGGGGTATATTCCAGATGTCATATTTTCAACCCTATGCTTGGTTCGTTTTGAATTTGAAACCGTGAAAAGTAACTCAAGTGTTCACAGTTTCACATAAGCACTCGGGGAAAACGTAGCTTTCTATTAGTGAATTCTCAGAATCGAATCAGTGGTTCAGGAGATTCCTCCTCAAACAAATCCATGAAAAAAAAACAGAAATCATCAACACAAAATAAATATATCAAGCAAATAATATTTAAAGACTTCATATCAAACATGTGTTCTTATAATCCAGAGCCCGCGTTTGTCTGGATTGAGTTTATTTATTTTTTGTTTCACCTCACAGACTGTTGAACTCTAAGGGTGATTCTCTATTGTTGAGAAAATGAGTGCTAGGGTGGTGAGGTTAGGTTGTGAACAAGCGTGGCGTGTGTGTGACAAAGGTTCACGAGGCTTAATTGTGCGAGAACAAAAATGAATTATGTTCCAGATTATGTGCTATATCTAGGCCAGATAAGTTAGATAAAGGTATTTCAAGAATGAAGCAATCTATTGTCACTTTGCATTTCAATTTAAATGACACATTTTTTTTTAAGTAGGTATCCTATCTATGAATATGATTGTTTTTCTCCGTTGCATACGACGTCCCTAAGTACATTTGTAAAAGATTTAGAACTGGAAACAAGACTGTGAAAAGGGTGTTTAAACTTCGTTTAAATTACTACGCCCGTGTCCTACATTCGACCTATATACCTTTGTGGGTTGCAGGTGGACACAATGGCTGGTCTAGTGGCCACTTCACCCAGATGCAAGCGTGGATACCGCCACATGTACCTTAGATTGGATCTTAAGCTTTAGCCGCACTTTGTCGCGTACGTGACATTATGTCACGCGATGTGACATTTTATTCAAATTCAGAACATCTTTTTGTGAATTGAAATGGTTTGTGTGACACTTTATTTTCATGCCGTGCATTGTGTTCAAATTTGGAATGATTTTGTAAACTCGATGTTGGTGTGCGCGCAAATTTAAATAATTACAATGGTGCAAAAAATCAACGTTTAGCTCTTATTTAAAAGAGTAGAGTAGGGTAGAGTAGGAGTAGAGGGTAGTTTGTAGAGCATACTCGCCCAAAAACAATTTTAAACAAATACACAAAGTTATTTCAAAATTCGAATAGAGCAACTTCGCGTGAAACTCGGTCCATAGTGGTCAAACTATTCCAATTTGTTGCTCACTTCATGAAAATATTTGGCAAATAACACCTCTAACTGGTGTTAAAAGTTATTCAACGATAAGAATAACAAAATTGCCCAAAATTGACAAAACTAATTACTATTTTACAAATTGAAAACAAACTTATAGTCATTTTCGCTGCTCCTTAGAACTCCTCAGAATACATTACATATAGCCGCGATAATGATCTAGAGAATTGACACATCCGTTTCCTATAGTGTACGGTAACCTCTGTGGACTAAAATCGACTAACGACTTTGCCCAATGTGATTTATAGTCGATTATTCGTTATTCCGTTGAAGGGTGACGATTGTAACTTAATTTGGGAAAGGATGCGGGCTTGTTTTCGAATCATTGGGTTGTACTATATTTATAATAAATAAATATAAGTATTTTTATTTTTTATCAATACTGTTCGAATAATTGTCAATCCTCTACTTTCTTACAGAACAGTGAGTAGTTTTGCATCGAAATGTTATTTTAAAGTTTCTAAATAGTCACAAACAGGACATCCGCTAGCAGCTAATGTAAGTAACAAAGAAATACCACAACATCAAATAAACATCATTGATTTAAGTTTACACATGATCACGTATTCGCTAGCGGCCGTACCTTCTGTTTTCGATCATAAAATGTAAATTACAGCTCAACTTTCATTTCTACGCTCGCCATAACAACTGTGAAACAATAGCTAATAAAATACATATTTATTATTGTACTTACTGAATGCACTTGCACAATAACTAAGGCTTTTTAAAACTCTCGCTTCGGCACATCTGCCCTGTTATTAGTAAAAAAAAAAACTTGACAATGGATGGTAACAAATAGGACTTACGCAACCTTATCTTACATGGCATAGATGGAGAATAGTAAAACAGTGTCAGGCTATTTTACATGGTCGGATTAACACACCTGCAATGGGTTACCTACAAAATACAACCAGGTGGTACTTAATTTTCTAGTTATCTTATTGCTTGCGGAGGTGCATGCTTCGTTTTTATTTTCTTGATATAAAATTGCATTTTTGTCTTATTAAATTTGATTAAACAATTAAATTTCCGAGATACAGAGCACTCGTTCTAGTTAGTACCCTAGCCGCATTCAAGAGATAAAATCTATGTGGCTTTTTCTACAAATTTTACGACATTTTTATTTTTTATCATTAACAAAGCGGCACCTACAGAGTGGCTATGAAAAAATAAACACTTAAAACACAACATGTGGACGAGTGCGACTCGTTGGTAAAAACATTTTTAGCTTTAAAAAATGTACCGCGAAGTTTGTCTTTTTATGTGCCATGAAACAATTTGGGAAAACAAACACTTTTTGAATGTTTCTGTAATAAACAATATTGCAATGTAGGTATATAACTTTGTTCGAGGATTACTTATCTATTTAATTACATACTTTAACTGGCCTGTGATATGATAATATTTCTACTATTACAGATTATAATTTAGATAATGTCACATAATTTTATCTATTATCCATTGTTACGAGTACCGAGAATCGATTTTCATTTTCACTGTACTTAGGAAATGTTAATTAAAGACTGACATGCGACACTTTTTTGCATTGATTAGCATTAGAAAAATATTGATGTGTGGATTTAATTTGCAACACTATATCAAAGCGGTACGATCCAGAATGTGTCAATTTTGTTACAAAATGTATGTGACAGAAATTACATAGATTATTGTCAATTTGGACTGGACTTAATCTAATGGGCTTCATACCACTGTCTTTCATTAAAATAGTTAAATTTAATATCGTAAATTGTACGAAACTCTTTACACACAATAATACTTTACAATTTACACACACACACAATACATCTATTTAAAAATCTATGTTATGTTTGTCTGTTGTCAGTTTATATGTTTGAAACATCAGTATTGCAATGAAACTTTAGTGAGTTCTTGAGGGCAGGCTGGAGAAGGTTTCGGACAGAATAGTAAAAAAAAACGTTCTTAAGCAGACTTGTTGCATTTTATATCTCAGCTATCCCACAGCCACACGTAATAAATAAAAACATAATCATGGACCATACATACCTAAACACATGCAAAATACAAATATTTTAATTAGTCTGTAGATAATAAATCGATTTAGCTGACCTGCAAAACCTAACCTATAATACTAAACCTAAATAGTATTCCCAGAATTAGGACCATATCTTAATCTGAAGCATAAATCTATGTATCGTGCCAAATTTGAACGCAAACAGTTATATAACACATTTGCTCAAATGTACATAAACCCATTTACAATTTTAGCACAAGATTTCCATTAGGTACTTCAAATGTTTTTATACAACTCCAGCAGCTCCCATTCAACCCTTAGCCCTTATCGACCACACTAAGTAAGGTAATCATTTCATTTCACCAAGCACTTAACGCGTGCTAACGGGTCTACTCATGCCCCAATTTGGCATCCAATCTGCAGATCTAATCGGGAGATTGCTTCGCTGATTGGGACGAAATAATGCAGTATTATAAAAGTAAAAAAGAATTCACGTATTTCTAATCAAAGCTACTTCAGCAATTTTATGTATTTCACAAGTATAAAGAATTAGTTTCTCTCACCACGCATTATTCCGATTTATTTTCTGATATTTTACTCCACTCAGCTTATTAAATTAAAAGCTAAAGTATATTTTTGTTCCATCAAATAAGTACAAAAAATCATAAGTTTTGTCTTTTATCTCACATTTTCCTACATCGAATCTGAAGTTGGGTTACGAAGTCGGGTCGTGAGAAGCTCCCTTTATTTCCGCCCCTTTCAGACCTGGCGAACTTCACACAGTTCGAGATTTTTGGGTAACGCCCAGAATATTTTCCAAAGAGCCCTTCATTAATATCGTGTTTGTAATTTGTATTGCGCAATTACTTTAAAGAGAAATGAGTCTTTGTTACGCTTGAAAGAAATAAGGCAAGGGAGTTTGTTGAAGGGAATTAATATTAGTCCTTTATAACCGAAGGGTGTCTTTCTATAAATTGTTTGAGATAAGCAATGTATCCAAGCTTTCTTGATTTTCACGTAATACAGCCTTTTTTATAAATTACCTTATTTATTTTATCTCACTGATAACAGTTCAAAATGTTTGCTAACTAAATTCATAATTATAGTAATTACGTTATCAAAATATTATTTTGACTAACCTCAATTGAATCGGCGAGTATCTATAATAGAATTATGTGTAAAACCATCGTAAAACATAACTGTCACGATCATGGCACACCGTCAAGAATCTAATATATAAAATTCTTGCACACTAGGGCATGAATCTCGGAATCTCGGAATATCGTAATATCGGAATCTCGGAACGTTTTTTCCGATATTACAATATCGGAATTGAGTGATCCAATATCGTAATATCGGAATCAGATATTTTTATCTATTTGAATTTTTAAATAAAGCTTTTAAGCGCGCCACAGGGTATGGTCGTCTAGAGCTATAAAATTAACGTATCGTACATCAATTTTGCGTACTAGTGTTGAAAGTGAGCGTATTTTTTCAACAAAATACGAAGTTCATTATCCATAAATATGCTTGACGCTTTGTTTTTAGGAAAATATAAGCAAGAAAAATTAGTGTTCAAAAAATAAACATACAATGGTGCTTATCCTGTTGTTTACAACTAAACTAATTTAGTCTCATTATATCTCTTTCTAATAAAAAACATAAGAAAAGGACGTAAGAAATTTAGTCCTGTCAAATTAATCCAATGCTTGTTTTCAACATAAATTTAGTCGCCATCTATCGCGGTTCATTCTCAATACACACAAATGAAGACGGCAAAAACTAATTTGACAGCTTTAAATATGTTCTATCCTTTTTCAATAATGTTTGTAAGAAAGAGATGTGATGTGACTAAAATTAATTTAGAGCGATTTACAACAGAATCGGCATCATTATCTTTATCTATACTAATATAATATTAATTATACTAAATATATTAATATCTATGCTTATATAATAAAGGGTTTCTTTGTTTTCTTAAACGGTGAAACCGCGGGAGACAGCTAGTTTTAATATTATAAAGCTGAATAGTTTTTGTTTGTTTATTGAAATGCATTTATTTATCGAACTACCAGTCGGATTCGTGTTTTTTCACTAATTGAAAGCTACACAATCCCCAAGTATACGTAAGTAGTATAGTGTAGTAGGCTATAATTAATCCCGGGTGAAACCGCGGGGGAAAGCTAGTTTCCAATAAATTGTTGTTCATAACTGTTGATTTTGCACATTTTCAGTTTTAGTTATTTTTAATCTGAGGTAGTTTAATTAGTAATATAGGATAATAATATGAAATCTGCGAATTTGATATAAAACATATTTTTACTGATACTGAGAAATAATTTACGCTACGCTGATGACACTACTCTTCTTAACCAAACTAAAGAAGATATGGAGGACCTCTTGGCTCATTAAGAAACCACTAGTCGTCAATACGGACTTGCAACCAACAGAGACAATATGAGATGCCTGGTCTTTCCGATCTTTCTCTAAGGCGCTGAAACTTGATCCTTAAGTCTACAAGATCGCCGGAAAATTGACGCACTGGAGATGTGGTGCTGACGACGCCTCCTTCCATTCCAAATTCCATGGATGGCCTTTCGCACCAATAACTCGATCCTGAAGGAGCTTTGAATAACATATAGGCTTTCGTCGACTGTGCAGCTTCGAATTCTCAAGTTCTTTGGGTACATCTGCAAAAACGAACACTCGATGAAGATAATTGTTGTCCAGGGTGGGAGGGTGTACTCGCAACGCTACAAACCGCTAAAAATGGAAAAGCATTGCGAAAGCTGTAACGCTAGTCAAGAAGAACATTGGCGTTGAAGAACCACCATGTACACTATCTATTGGAACCACGACCACTCTGACAAGAGTGCTCGACTGAGCAGAAGATGTTTTCAATTCAACTTTATAACGAACTGGTGCCCCCAAAAGTAGCCTATAATACTCGGGTAATATGTAGCTTCCTATAAGTGAAAAAAAAAAAACGAATCCGACTGATAGTTCCACAGATTAGCCAGTTTAAACAAACAAAAATCTCTTCCACTTTATAATATTAGTATACATAGATAATTATGTGCAGTTTATAAGGAATATGTGCAATTTATAATAAAAATGTCTAATTCCGATATTAATATCGGAATTCCGATATTGAGATCCAATATCGGAAATCAATATCGGAATTAAAAAACCTTCCGATATTACATGCCCTATTGCACACCGTATATACAACCACAGAAATCGGAATAAATACTAACTGTATCAACCCATATATTATGAACGTAATTAAAATAATATTTTGATATTAATCTGTGTGCGTATTGATTGACCCAAATGTTTTAATGACTATGAATCTCGATTCATTACATTTTAGTCGATTTTCATCGCCCAATTTTTTTCTATCGATTAGGTACTAATTTATTAACTGAAACCTATCCATTAACGCTAAGAAAATGACGGCAGTTCAAAGCCCTATTCCCATTAAAAAAGAAACCAACAATTCACAATCTAATTATAGTGTTGCGAACATTCAATGAATCGACTCGATTGTTTATAGCTAGAGCAGTGACCTGACTCTTTTTTGTTGCTAATAGAACGGTTCATAAAGCTTTTATTTGTCAAAAGTCAAAACCAAAATTACATGTTAGTGACGGACCACCTGCGTTGGACAGATTAGGTCGAAAATTACTATAGCCGCAAACCATAAAAAGATGACCTACAGTTAGACAAACGAAATGTCAAATGTGTCTCTTACCACGGTCCTGACTTGACGTATGGAACAAGCTATTAATTTTGTGAATTTTATTTATGTATTCATTAGTACGGCTACTCTTGTGGACAACAGTTTATTTCTGAAGACCTTTCAGGTCCCTTCACAGGGACACAACTTAATTAATGACTTTTCAGTTGGAATTTAATAAATAATTCAGTCCACAATCCCTCAGATATCTTTTCACGAATTAACACAAGTAATAACAACAAAAGCCATAATCAAATCAACCATTCAAATGAGACGAACAAGCCGTGTGAGCCTATAAATATACACACAAGCGTAGTGTAAAACAAGTGATTAACCGACCGCCGTTGATAGACATCTCAAATACCGCCGCACCATTGTTTCAGGGAGAAAATTCAACAAAAGCGACTATTGAGTGAGTTAAAGTAGTACTGCCTAACAGGTGTGAAAGAGAAAGCACTAGTTATCCCGCAATGGCCACACGTAATTACATGGACCACCCGCGCGATCTCGCTCGCACCATTATAGAATAGCTTTTTGTGGGGAAAATAATAATCAACACAATGAAGTCATCAAACGAAACGCGGACCGCGTGCGGCCCTAATCGCTTGCTAGCAAATGATATCCAAAATTTTATTGTCGCTTATTTATCTCTTGCAATACGTGATATGTGCCTCTAAAGATGAGACTTGGCACAACACATGGTTTGACTTGCGCAGTAGACGATTTATGTAAAGAGCTTTCCGCCCCGAGGTACGTTGGTGTGGTACTATCTGTGCCTGAAAGCTGAATTGCGAAAAAGTAAGCTGGAGCGGAAGATGACTTCAAAATTTCAAGTACCTACCTACACCCTGTGGTTTAAGCTGCGCGTGTGTCAGTAAGTCCGTTTCTCCTCTGAAATATAGAAAAAACATATAGATAAGTAAAATGTCAGTCCTCAAAAAAGGGTCTTAGGTACTAAAATATAAATTATTACATTTTTTTTATAAAATCATCATTCCTATTTTTTTGTTTTTTTTCTTTATATACGAGGGCATTCTGTAAACAAGCGCACGGCTCTCCTGATGGTAAGCGGTTACCGCAGCCATATGAACGCGTGCAATTGCAATACGGGGCTTCACTCACGCGTTACCGATCCTTCCCCCTCCCCAACGATCCCTGGCGGGCGACCTTACTCTCACGCACGCAGGAACACCACATAAAGTTATTTAGCTGCGGTATTATGTAAGGTGTTTTGACGTGAAAGAGTAACAAATCACAAAGAGGGATTACCGCGTCCCACACGCACGAAGTCGCAGGCATAAGCTAGATTATTATATCAGTATTTTCTATGACTTAGGCGCCGATCCCACAGAGAAGAGTTCTAGAGTTCCGCGTTCCGAGTTCTGCATTCCGCGTTGACTGTAAGCTATTTGGGGCCTTTGAAAGTAAAAAAAGTGTATGATGTGCGATCAGTAGCGAATATTGCAGAACTCTAGAACTCTAGACTACTTGCTGTGTGCACAATAGTCAACACGAAATGCAGAACTCGGAACTCCAGAACTCTCTCAGTGTGATCGGCGCCTTAGGTATTGATTGGCAGGATATAGCCTTCAAAATACGTTGACAATTTGTAGTACGCCAGTAATATAGTTAATGTCATTGACTTATACAATTACGGTTAATGTATGTAGTTATGATTCACTGCGTAACTTATTAGATATCATAAATATGTTAAATACCAAATAGGTTTATGTTTTAACTAGGTACATGTCTCATAAAGCATAACAATGACAAAATATATGCCTAAACAAGATATTTAATACAAACGTTTACTTTATAATATAAGCACGATTATCGATCATTTAAATAAAAAACGACACAAATTGCTCGTCACTTTTTTGACATTTTGACAGTTTAAGTTCGATTTGTATGGACATGGTGATATTTGAAATTTTCATAATCACTGAGAATGGATTCACGTATTTATTTGCCTATAACTCAGTTAATGTAAACGAAATATAATAATAAATCTGTACAGTGAATGCCTCATATGGGCTGTGATAATATTTATTTGTAAATAATATCGCAATAAATAAAAAATAACAGATAATAAGTATAAAGTATTCAACAAAAATCTTTCCTACATTATTAAAAGATTGTTATTCATAAACGTATTCATTATATTAAATGAATCGCATTTTTTATCTCAATAATTGATATTGCAAACGCAAAATAATAATAACAAAATGAATAAATAACTTTTATCGTTTATGAACTTTGACTCTTCGTTTTTATATGAATCAATATTATAATTAGGTATGCGAACTAAAGAAAATGATGTCAAAGAACGACATAAATCACTCCAATTATAGACAATGCACGGCCTAAATCGGTCGACTAGAGATTTGGAGTTTTGAGGAAATATTCCTTGAGTATACACAAAAATTTTGGGATCAGCGGAGGGTCAGGGATGTTATGGATATGAAATTTCGGATCTGGATATATGAGTAATATTATACCGATTTCAGATACGGTTACGGATATGAAATTATTCTGGATACCCGATAGTTTCAGATATTAGATTTTTAAGGAATTGTAAAAGGAAAATACAAATAGGTAACGATTTGATTGTACTTCTAGGTTTTTTTTTTTGGTATTACAATTCAGGGATGCTATGGAGCTCCGTAACCGTGACCAAAACTATCGAAAATCCGAAATAATAATTTCGGATTTGGGCGAGCGAAGTTTTGCTTTTGAGTTGTACTTCGTACGCCGTCTGTAGCATAGTTAAAGGCTACGTAGCTTCGTAGACCTTATCTTTTCGTAGTAAACATTTTAAGCCTACGAATTTCTAGGCTTCGGTTTTTTATCACGATTTAAAGTCATGCTGCTATCTGCTATGCTATTCTGTAAAAGTTAAATCATCTCGAAAGTCATCTCGCAACTCACCTTGCAACTCGATTTGGCGCTGAATTATTTTTCAGAATACCAAATCCTACTGAAAACCGTCAAAATATTCACCTGTCGTAGTTCATCTCACTTCCGTCATCATTCGGTGGCACTAGTGTCGAATTCAATGATTTTAAGAATAGGAAACTCTAATCTCATCGCGGATTCAGGAGTGATATTGCAAATGAACTTTACAGAATAGCACTACAGTATGTGGTCACGCAAGCGAACCGGTTGCCTTGTGGTGGGTGACTATTCTATACAATCAAGGAGGGCAGGTTTTGATCATGGCTCATACCTCTAGTTTTAAAGTTCATTACAGCTGGCTTGCACAAAACACTATACGAAATTTTAAGGAGACGTTAATTTACAACTCAGTTTACAATCATGCCAGACAGATTTGGATGAAACTGTACAATAGACAGATATAAACAAGATTGCTGGTAAAAATCAGGGCGGTATCGTATTAAAAAAAATACGACAAAATCTGAACTAATACTTACAGTTTTTTATCGATAATGAAATGTTATTGATGAAGATCGCGTTATATCTATAGCATGCAATTTACGCAATGAATGTATGAATGAGCCAGTAAAACGAACGGAAGAGTCAACCGAGTGTGACCGAATGAGCCGAAGAGTCGATTTATTGCCGTTCCGGAAGATTCCGTTTTCCGGTAAGCACAGCACTAGCATTGTTAATGCCAATGTGAAGGACTTGTCTGACACAAAGTTTTATTGCAGGGTTTTTAAACCTTTGGATTTTTTTAAATAAGTAAAATAGAATAAAATTAAATACAAAATGAATTTAACTTGCTCAGTTTGAAGCCTTATCTTGATTTTGAGCCTTGGTCTGATTGTTCTGTGGAGATTATTGAAGGGTTTGCCCTTCAAATCTTCAAAATCAAGTTGTTGCACATTATAACAGTTATGTTTCTGAAAAACATGGCGGCCGGCGTCGGCGTCGGCAATAAATCGGCAAGAAGCCGTCCCGACACCGGCTGGATTTATGGAAGGAACTAATTCACGCCACAAGTTGTTAGCGAACCGGCACTAGCGCCTGCCACTTTCTTGACTAGGGTTAGCACCACATTGTATAAACAAACACCACTTTTTACCATGTTGCCGAAGGTGGCAAGACAAATTTTAAGAGGAAGTGCAGTTGCCGCAATACAACGGTAGATGCTTGATAGGTGATAGATTTTGACTGGAAAAGGGTAGGGGTACTTAGCATCGAGGAAAAATCCCTTATAGAGTCCAATTCCGCAACTAGTCAGTGATTTTACACTGATTTTGAACAGTATGGACCAATCACTGCATCGTGTGTTCTTGACTCGGCCAATCAGAGCGCATGTGTCCTTGTCTTAGCCAATCAGAGCACATTGTCGGTGGTGGGAAATTGGCGGAATAGGTTTCAAGCAAAATGAACTTTATTGTGCTTCTCGATGGCTATAAGTCATGTCATAACACCCTCCAAAGAACTTTGGTAAGTTGGATAGGTTTAACTACTAAGAAATCTTTTGCTGTTTTGTTTTACATTGCGAATTCGAAAAGCTAAAGTTAGACTGTCAACGCGTATTTAATAAAATTACTCTCTGTAACTACTGTGAGTTTAATTTAAAATATTTTCCGGATCTTGGCAACCCTGTACAAAACTACCGTCGGTCGCCGTTGCCCACTTTAGATTTTATGTTTTATCGATAAAAATAAACAATAAAACGTGGCCTGCAGATGACTAGATCTAAGGTATGTAGTAGCAGGTGTCTCAAGTCGTTATATTTATATGAATGGGTATATCTTTAATATCTCTGGCAACTTTATTTCTTGTGGAATACGCCTACACATGTGAGATGCTCCCAAAAAATCGGTAATTTCTGTGATTCTCTCAATCCCAGTTTCTCGAAGCCTGAAAAATAGGATAGGACGGCAAGATTTTAAAATCTAAGATATAGATTCATTTTCAAAAATTGACGGTAGGTAAATCTTTTTTGTCTGCTTGGGTGCTATATCTCATTACTTTAGTTAAGACTCCAGATCTCCCACAAATTACGAATTTTGCCATTTTTTGTTGTCAACTGTATTTATTGTACAATGTAATTTGTGAAGATGAAATAAACATACATCCTCGGTGTGGCTGCCTCGCGGGACACACGTGTTGTTTCGATCGCCGCGCGCTGATATTTAATATTATCTTCGATAAACATTCCAGAGTTTTTATAGTGTGTGTGAACCTACTTGTGTTCGCCGTGCAATGGTGCGCGTGCATGCGATAGTGCACCTTATTTAGTAATGGAGGAGGACATAATTCAAGAGGAAGATGTGGTAACTAATATTATTACAGATTATAGTAATGTTGACGAGATGGAGACTTGTTTACAAGAAATTCCTACTCAATCTGAGGGAATGATATCTGGTGAATCGAACTCTAGACCGCTGAAAAGATTACGTGACATGGATAATGAAGAATTATGGATAACAGTAGGAAGAAATGGTAAGCGGTTAATACAGAAAGTTGATATTTACATTAATAGTTCTGAAAAAAAAATGCCTAAACAGTTTGCACTTGCAAAATTATTGAAATCATACAACATTGAAAATGTTAGCCGGGTGAAATATATAAATCCATTTAAAGTTTTCATACAATTTGACGGTGCAGAGAATGCTGAGAAACTGATCGATTGCCAACCATTGCAAGACTTAGGATGGAGATGTCAGAAACCATTGGAGGTAATTACCTCTTATGGTGTTATTAAGGACGTGGAATTAGATTTGAGCGAAAAAGATATGTTGGATGTCATTTCTAGCACATTTGATCTGATTGCTGTGAAACGTTTGAAACGTAGAAATAAGGATGGTACTGGATGGGAAAATAGTGAATCAGTACGTTTAGGTTTTAAAGGACCTTCTTTACCACCATCAGTATACATTTATGGCATGAAAATTATTGTAGAACCGTATGTATTCCCAGTCACCCAGTGCTCGAGGTGCTGGAAATTTGGACATTCCATACGTGTTTGCCCCGCAAAGAAAGTTGTGTGCCCCAAATGTGGTAAAGGTCATGATAATTGTGAAACCAAAGAGTTTAAGTGTATCAACTGTACTGGCAACCACTTCACACTGGATAGATCTTGTCCGGCGTATAAAAAAGAGAAACGCTTACGGGATTTAATGGCAGAATTCAACTGCTCTTATAGAAAGGCTATGCAAATATATGTTCCCCCAGAATCCCCTCCAACCTGCGTGGAACAACCACCCCCAGCTTTGACCTCCAACTCGGTTGAACAGCCCAAATCCATGTCAGTTCATTCACAACAAAACCCTAACGAGGAAACGTATGCAACCAAGACAGTGCCGCGTCCACATAATGAAAATGCTCACAGCAATCTAGAAGCTTCGGTACCTTCACAAGCATGCACAATGGATGGTTCCCAACCTACACAAGAAAAACCTAAGAAGAAGAGATGTAAGAAAAAGAAACGGAGTGAAAATGAAATGGCCAATTGGTCTATGTCTACAGAGTCAGAAACTGAGATGAATGATATATCAGAAGAATCGGAAAGTGACCTTCGTGGGAAAAAAGAGAAGAAAGAAAAGAGAGAGAAGTGGAGATCTGCTTTGGGTTTTAGACAGTTGCTGGCTAAATTATTCAAAGTATTTTCTAATTCACAAGAAGACTTATTGAGCAAAATAATTCAAGGTGTTTCATTATTTATTGAATGGTTGATATCGGTTGTGAGACAGTTCATCTGGGATTTGCCTTTTAAAAGTATGTTTGGTACATAATCTTATCTCTTAAGTATGGGTTTTAATTGTAAAATCAACATTCTACAGTGGAACTCACAAAGTATCATGCCTAAACGTATAGAATTTGAACAGTTGCTAAATACTGAAAACATTCATATAGCGGTTGTAAGTGAAACGTGGTTAAATTGTGAAATTAATTTTAGAATTAGCGGTTACGATATTTTCCGCCAGGACCGTCAAGATTCGTATGGTGGGGTCGCGGTTTTTGTTCACAAATCTGTGAAGTCCCAATTAATTTCTGTTCAATTTTCTAATCCTGGAATTGAAGTAATTTGCGTTAAGCTTTTTAATTGTCAATATATTGATTATATAATGTCTATCTATTGCCCACCTACCATACGAACTTCTCAAAGTGATTGGGATGAAATTTTCTCCTTTAAAAATAATAAATTTCTGATACTCGGTGATTTTAATGGGCATCACCCAAGCTGGTCCTACAAGACTGATCTGAGAGGTAACAGTATTTTTGATTCATTGATTGATAATAATTGTGTGACATTAAATGATGGCAAATCTACTCGCGTCAAATATGTAAATGGGGTTTTACAGGAGTCTTCTCCTGATATTTCTGTGGCTACATCTGATATAGCGCTGCATTTTGACTGGAAGGTTACTAACGAATCTCTTGGTAGTGATCATTTGATTATTAAGATTAGTATCTCTTATTATAATAATAATCCCCAATTTATTAAGAAAAGGAATTACAAAAAAGCGGACTGGGAAGGATACAGTAACTTTATTGATTCAAAACTTTCTAATTATGAGTTAATTTATGATGACCCGCAAAAAAGTTATGACTTGTTTTTTTGCACAATTAATGATGCTGCTGATGCTCACATTCCTTTTTATAAAGTAAATCATGATCCCTGTCAACATTTTTCTCCGAAACCTTATTGGAATACTGAGTTATCAAAAGCGGTTGCGGAAAGACGACTAGCTCTTACTTTATTTAGGAAGAACCCTACGCCTGATAACTTGGACAAGCTGAAAGATAAAGTCAGGAATGCACAACTACTCATAAGAAATGCTAAATACAAATCTTTCTCTGATTTTTGCTCGTCGATTGATGAGTCAACGTCTGTTCGTGAGATGTGGCGTAGTATGAGGTGGATGAAGGGTTATGGGGTATCTGGTATCTATGTCGATGAATCGATGGCAAATAAGCTTTTACATAATTTAACTCCAGACTTCGTTTGCCCAAAAAATCCTATTTTTTCATCTCGTAATATTAAAATTGAATCACAATTTTTGTTATGTGAATTGAAGAGTTGTATTAAATCAAAAGATACTTCCCCTGGGGTTGACAATGTTTCTTATTCAATGATAAAACATTTGCCTGATAATGCATTTACTATTCTCCTAAATATTTTTAATCTATTTTATACCCTCAGTTTCGTACCCTGCCAATGGCGTGAAATCCGTATCATACCAATTCCGAAGCCAGGCCGTGACCCTTCATCTACATCAGCCTTGCGTCCTATTTCCCTGATCTCTTGCTTTTGTAAAATGTTCCATACAATGTTGACAAACAGGTTGGAGTGGTTAGTGGAGCATGGAAACTTTTTCTATGAAGAAACTACGGGATTTAGGAAATCTAAATCTTGCCTTGACAATCTTAGCAATTTGGTAACTAGAATACAGGTTGGTTTCTCGAAAGATCAAATTACTCTTGGTTGCTTTATAGATGTTGAAAACGCCTACAATAATGTAGATATCACAGCCTTGCTTTATAATTTAGATCGACTGGGCGCTGGTGCGAAAATTTGCAAATACTTGTGGACATTTTTAAAGGAACGATATTTGAAGGTTCAAGTTGATGGTGTAGATCTGGTCAGATGTACAGGCCGTGGGATAGCCCAAGGAGATCCACTATCTCCTTTATTATTTAATATAGCTACACTTCATATTTGTAATGAAATTTCTAATGTAGTAATCACACAGTATGCTGACGATTTTACTTTATATATAACTGGTAAAAATATTAATGAAACGTCTGATGAATTGCAATTAGCCTTAAATAAAATAAATGGTATGTTTCTAAATTTAGGTCTACAAATTTCACCTGCTAAAACGAAAGTTTGCATATTCAAGAAAGGAATCAATAGACAACCAATAACACTAAATGTAAATGATAATTCATTAGAAGTAGTGGACACTGTGAAATATTTGGGGGTGTGGTTGGATCGTTCGTTGAAATGGAATAGACATATTGGTGAGTTAATGGATAAAATTTCTAAATATTTGAATATTTTTAAAGTTTTAGCCGGCTCTGGTTGGGGAGTTCATCCTAAGCATTTAAGGAACCTTTATATTGCCATTATTAGAAGCAGACTCGATTACGGAAGCTTTTTATATAACAATTGTTCCCAAAGAAATTTAAATAAATTAGATAAAATACAAAACCAATCGTTAAGAGTGATTGGAGGTTTTATTAAGACTACTCCAATACATGCAATGGAAAGTGAACTTTGTCTCCCTCCATTGCATGTTCGAAGAGCTTATTTAGGTGGTAAATTTATATTGAAAGCTAAATCTCGAGAAAATAATACTACTATTAATTTGATTAATGAATTAATAAAATATAGGGACAATAGATATTGGCAAAACAAAAAAAAACCTTTATTGTTAACCTCATACGAAAATCTTACTGATATTCGTGTTCATTCCAGTCGGCAATTAGAAATGTTTGCTAGGAGTACTTGGGTAAGTAGTTTGGATTTGAATAACATAGTTTGTCTAAATATCCCAAATATTTGGAAATCAAAGCGACATTACAATAATTTAAGCTTAAATATGATTTGCAGTGATTTTATTAACCGTCAATATGGTCTGTTTTATAAAATATTTACTGATGGATCCAAAGACAAAGATGGAACTGGTGCAGCTTTTTTTGACCCACAATGTAATCTAAGTTTAAAATTTAAAATAGATTCAGATATATGCATTATGGAAGCGGAACTCGTCGCCATTTGTGAAGCACTTTCATATGTTGGTTCAGTACACCAAGACAATATAGTCATATTTACTGATTCGAGGAGTGCGCTTCAGCATGTGGCTCGTTGTACCTCGGGTTCCCGAGGTACACCGATAGCCTACACTGTGCTCGATGCAATTTTCGTGTTGACATCCAGTTCCAAGTCTGTCAAATTGCAATGGATACCTTCACACTGTGGTATTGAATTTAACGAACAAGTTGATGTTTTAGCAAGGCAAGCGATAACTGATGGCATAGATTATAACATTCTTCCATATTATACAGATTGTATTTGTTTTATTAAAAAACAATGTTACAAATTATGGAAGGAATACTTTGACTTGCGTTGCAGAGAAAAAGGTATTTGGTACAGAACTGTCCAGCCACACCCCCCCAGAATTCCATGGATCGATAACCACAAATTATCCAGAAAAGATGCAGTAGGAATCATGAGGCTCCGTTCTGGACATATTCCGTCACGAAAATTTGCGTTTCTCATGGGAAAGGTCCCGTCACCGAATTGTGATCTCTGCGGTGTACCTGAGGACTTAATGCATGTTTTGATGGAGTGTGTTCACAATGGTGCCTTCCGCACAGCCAATTGTACAAATATTTTAAAAGACTTCGCTGACTGTAATATTATATTGGCAAACCCTCTTTCAGATGAGACAAAATTACTATTGAAATTATACCATAATTTTTCATCCTCGGATCAGTCTATAGGTAATTAATTAAATAACATTCTAAATCAGTTTTGAAGTACATCCCAATATGTATTTTGTCTTGATAGGCTTCATGTTGGAATATACTTCAAAATTTGTTATAAATGAAGTGTAGTTAGTAAATATATTATGTACTATTTTGTGTATAATTTACCAGAGCGACATTATCAAATTTTGATAAAGCTCTTTAATAAAGATAAAAAAAAAAAAAAAAAAAAAAAAAAACATAAACATTATTATTAATAACTTCTCTCTAATCTTTAGGCTAAGGTAAAGCTTCTTTAGGAGGCACTCGAAATGACCAATCATCAGAAAGATAACTTTTGAAATTCAATAAAATCCAGTACGTATTTAAAACAAGTATTCCAACAGTGACAGTGGCATAAGTTAATGTTTAAACCAGCGCAGGCGCCGCCATCGCAGACGCACATTCCGCGATAACTAAGCCGTTTGATGTATGTGCGACTGGCTTTTCAACTGTACTATCTGTAGAGTCAGACATTTTCCTTATAAAATCGGGAAATTGAGTTCCTATTAGTCCATTGAAAGGTTACATTTGGGGTTGCAGAGTCAGTATAAAGTTAAATCCAAGTTTGTGGGGTTGCAACCCTTGTCCCACGGCCGCCATCTTGAAAAAAGTGGTTTTTATGATTTATCTGACGAACTATACAAATAAAATTAGTTAAAATTGCGTCCTCTGATAAATGCACGCTAAGCCCAAAAAAAAATTACATTTCAATGGACTATATAGACAAAAAAGTTTTCGAATTTTTAAATTACGAAATATCAATCAGGAATATAGTTAAGTACCTACTCATCTATTTTTGTTTTAAACGCTCGAGTCTAATCCAGTAGATTTATCCAGTTCTATTAATTACTTATAACTCAAACATGAGTCATAAATATGTTTAGTTTTAAACGCTAACAAACCATAGACTATGTCGAGTAAAAGCTTCCTTATATCGCATCGCGTCGTAAACGTATATCCATAAACTATTTCGATGCTCTGCGAAAGCGGAATGCACTCATCGACCGCTATACTCATAATAACTTAGTCGATTTGCTTGTTTTTTAAATGGCAAGTGGCTGGATCGAGATTCCCGCCAGATTAAATAAAGGACTTGTTATTGCAGCACACAGGAGTGGCGATAACGGTAAAGCGGAATCGCGAAATGTTGCAGATGCAACCAAAGAACGGTGTATTTTGCACGTGGGAATTTAATGTCGAGTTAAGTAAGATTACATGTTATCTTAGTTGCAAGATGCTCTTTGTGGATACTTTTGTGTTCCTAGTAGATAATTATCGGAGTTATTTGGGATGCAAATAGCCTTTTTTTATGAAATTGTATGAAAAATTTAAGCTTATTTTCAGTTTTATCAATAGGTCTTATTTTCTGCTGCTTGTAACAGTATGGTATGTAGTCTCTATGTTTCATAGGGAATCGGAAATACATCGCGTTTCCACAATTCTGATAACGCGCGCCATTGTGCTACAAGCGCCTATAAAAGATGACGCACCCGCAAATTCTTTTATAATTAGACAATCCCGCCAAGTCAGGCATTCCGGTCAAATTGGCCATATCTGGCGAGAGGAGGGTCGACCAACGTTGTGTGTTGGCGCGAAACGAAGATGGATGGCCGGAGTTATAGGTCGAAAGCCTTAATTACAGGATCGGCCGGTCTGATCGGCAAAGGTTTAATTTTGGACTTTTTGGACCTATCGAGATATTAAAGGGTTAATTTAAGTCGTGTGAATTTGGGTGCGATTTCTCTAATCTCGTTTTCTTGGCTGAATTATCCTTAACCATTTATGTTTTTATTTTATGAAGACCTTTTTCTCATTATTGGGGGCATATAGCAATAGCAACAGGGGTTTACAATCTTTGGTCACTTCGAATAATGTTCTCTTTTACCAAATTCCAAAATTCCACTTCTAAGAATAAGAACAACCGCTACCGAACAATTTTATCTGTCATGTGTGAAATAAAATGCCACATTAGTCGTATTATGACAACCAAACCACACACACGGCAAAATTTGGAACTAACGTCTCTCCTTACTAAAATCACCCCTTTACAAAGACAGTGGCGCCGCCACGAACTGAACTGTGTATTTGGTGGAACATCTACACGCTTGGCCATGCTGGTCACGTAGAGAGACCAAATTCCCTACGCCTCCACCATATTATGAATATATAAGAATGGAGGAATATTATTATGCGTAGTTGGTAAGCAGCATTCCGAAATCGTTATCTATTTTGAGAATATTTTTTTCTGATTTATGAGAAGGTTATTTACGTGAGTACTGGTTATTTATGTGAACCCTACCTTAGTGTATACTTAACTTACTTATGAGGAGATACCTTTATGCTTAAAATACCTGTCAAACTGTTGATAATTCGAACCTTATGTTCACGATTTGAAAGGTATTTTGAGCATAGAGGTATCAGGAAACTCCTGATTTCTTTCTAGGCCTTTTGAATTACCTTAATTGCATAGCTCATTGTATCATGCATCGCATTTAATAATAATGTTTGTTTATTTCATCTCCACAAATTATATTGTACATATATGCAGTTGACAATAGAAAAATGGCAAAAAAAAGTAATTTGTGGGAGATCTGGAGTCTAAACTAAGCCTAAGCCTGTATTTTAGAGCTCCAGGCCCCCCAATACATCATAGTGCGCAGATGTCAAAATGGAGCGAGACTGTGAATGTGAGATGTGTGAATGACCGTAGTTTTTGTGTGTTTTTTTTTTATACGACTAAGTCGGTAAACAAGCATACGGCCCGCCTGATGGTAAGCGGTTACCGTAGCCATATGGACGCTTGCAACACACGAAGCATCGCTCACGCGTTACCGACCTTTCCCCCCTCCCCTATGAGCTCTGGCGACCTTACTCACGCGCAGGAACACAACTTTACACAACATAAAGTTATTTGGCTGCGGTATTCTATAAGGAATACCGCATTGCGGTATTCTATAATAGTGTGTGTGTGTTTAGTTATATAAATAAGGTAATTAAAATGCTCCAAAACTAGTAACGAAAGCTTAACAACAATCAAGCTTATGGAGTCATTTTAAAATGATGGAGTTCAATCACACTAGTGATGGGACATGTAAATCGAGCGTTTCCGTGCTTCTGAAGGCACGTAAAGCCGTTGGTCACGGTTGTCACTTAATTGTGATAGTCGTTAAGCTAGTTGGAGGCCTCCTAGGCGGCTTCAAAACTCCAACAGTAGGTTGACCACTAGCCTACCTCCATCAATCCGCAGTGGGCACGCGTGGTGGAGTATCTGCCCATTCCCTTTCACCCTGATTTGTGAAAGGAGGCCTCAGCAGTAGGACATTAAAGGCTGATGATGATGATGAAAATCCTAGGATAATTTTCAATTTGCTTTATAAAGTGTCTGTATTTAATATGTTGCAGAATAAAATCACTCATGTATTCAATTAAAAAGTAATAATACCTTTACGCGTATATTTATGAATATATTCAAAATACTTTATAATAACATAAAGAAAGCTATGTATGTGACTCGAGTCAAGCTAAACAAGTTAGAAACATTTATCTAGTTTTAAAGTTAGTCGAGTAGGTAGGTAAATGAATAAATCGTGTCGCATCACTAAACTACTAATAAAGCTAGCAACGATTGACAAAGTACATTTAGAACGATGTAATGGCCCGTGAAATGAATCTGATATGGTCGGTTACTTTATAGTTTACGGTCCCGTAGTGAACTATTAAAATATTATAACCTGGATTTGTTTTCATTTAGCACGGTTTCCAGAAGGTCTATCAAGCTTTAAGATTTCAGAAGAGAAAATAGTTAGATAGCCTTGATGAGCGTAAAACTGACGCCAAAAAATTGTCCCAATAGATAGATAGATAATAAAACAAGAACTTAAAAAAGAAAGTGTTACAATGGGCGGCCTTATCACTAAAAGTGATCTCTACCAGGCAACCTTTGGATGGAGAGGAGTTAAAATAAACTGTAAAAACGGGGGTTTAAAAAAAATTGCGTTGACAAAAAAAAAATACGATCTTTTCACCCCTCCCTAAGTGGTTGAATTTTAAACAAGCCTACTGTCCGCCTGATGGTTACTTGTTACTTGTAGTGGGCTCTTCTTTTCCGCAAATAGGCCGCTCAGGTGGGCCCTTTTTGCGTGAAGAAATCGCCGGCTACATCTCTAGCCAGCCTAGCTCCGCCCAGAAGCGCAGGACCTTCCTGGGCTGTCCACAGGCTTCGCGGAGCGACCTCACAGGTCCGAGGATTTGTGCCCGTTGTTCTGCCACTCCCTCGCATTCCAGGATGACGTGGGCGGCCGTTTCCTCTGTCCCCATGCAGACCCTGCACAGAGGACTATTGGTAACACCTATAAAAGATAGATGTCGGTTTAGCGGTAAATGTCCCGTTAGGGTTCCTACGATAGTGCGTAGGTCCTTACGGTTTAAGTGTAGCAGATTTCTAGTCAGTCGCTTGTCATACGTAGACAGCGCCATCTTAGATTGCCTGCAGTTTTTGACATTAGACCATTGGTTAGTATGTTGATCTAGAGTTCTTTTACGCGTCCAAGCCTTGAGCTGGCTAAAGGGGAGCGGGAGTATTGGCTCTTGGCCTACCGCGTTGGAATTCGACCCAGCTTTAGCCAGCTCATCAGCTGCGTCGTTACCATGGGATCCGCTGTGGCCCTTGATCCATTGTAGTGTGACTTTATTCTTGGTTGCGATTACCTCGAGGGCACGATGGCATTCCAGTATGAGTCCTGAGTCTATGCGGTTGTTGCTTAATGCTTTCAGGACCGCATTGCTGTCAGTGAGGATCTTTAGGGTGTAACCCTCCATTCTCCTATTGTTTATAGCAGAGGCTGCTTTCGTAATGGCTACACATTCACATTGAAATATGGAGCTATGAGCACCTAGTGCCGCTGATATGTGTATGTTCAGGTCCGGTGAAAATACTCCAGCTCCGGTACCTTTGTTCATTTTGGAACCGTCTGTGTACACTCTAATCTCGTGTATGCCAGATTGGTCCTTTGGTTCTTCATGTAACTTCACCTTATAGTGACGGTCAAAGACATGTGTTTTAGGGATGCGGTCACACGGTGCCTCCGTGAGCGGCTGGTAGTCAGCGATGCCCACTAGTATTTCCGAGTGTGATCCTTTAGTGCTAGTTTTCCAGAGTCCCAGACTTCTGAGCCTCAGGGCCGCCATCGTTGCTTCTTGTTGTATGAAGAGGTCCAGTGGCGGCAGCATGAGTATCATTTCTAAGGCTTTGGTTGGAGAGGTTCTCATGCAGCCTGTCGTTGCCGTGCATGCTAGCCTTTGGAATCTTAGGAGCTTGTCTCTGGTTGTAGTGAGTTTGGTTTTAGGCCACCACACCAGAGCTCCATATGTTAGTATTGGTCTGATAATAGTTGTGTAAAGCCATAGTGTTAACTTGGGCGACAGTCCCCAAGTCTTTCCAAGCATCCTTTTGCACTGCCAGAAGGTGATGCTGGCTTTATTTATCTTTGCTTCGATATGTTTGTTCCATAGTAACTTGTTGTCGATAGTTATACCTAGGTATTTTACTTCAGTTGCTAGGGATAGTTCGGTTCCACACAGTTGTGGTAGTCGGACGGTTCCGATGTTCCTTTTGTTGGTAAACAATACTAGTACAGTTTTGGAAGGGTTAACCGTGAGCCCATTCTCATTGCACCATTGTTCGATTATATGTAAGGCCTTCTGCATGATGTTGCACAGGGTGCTCTCGAAAAGGCCATTTACTAGTATTACTATGTCATCCGCGTAGCCCACCGTGAAGAATCTTTCGTCACTTAGTCTGCGGATCAGATCATCAACTACTATGTTCCACAGCAGTGGGGATAGGACTCCTCCTTGCGGACAGCCCCTGGATACCACTGCCCGAACGGTGCTATTGACGGTGAGTTGTACTGCTCTGAATCGGAGCATGCAGTCTATCCATTCACAAAGTGTGTTGTGGACTCCATGTCTCCTCAGTGCCGTGCTTACACTGCTGAAAGTGGTTTTATCGAAGGCTCCTTCAATGAAAGTGCCGAGTGTTGATTGTTTGTTTGTGAGTGAGCGCTCTATGTATGAGACCACGCTGTGCAGTGCCGACTCTGGTGATTTTCCCGGGCTGTAAGCATGCTGTTGTTGTTGAAGGGGTCTTGCCATGAGAGCGCCATCTCTGATAACTCTGTCACAAACCCTCTCAAGTGTTTTCAACATGAAAGAAGTGAGACTGATGGGTCTAAATGATTTAGGTTGTGTGTAGTCGCTCTTACCTGGTTTTGGTATGAATACAACTTTTACTTCTCTCCATTGTTTAGGAACGTAACGGTGTGCAAGGCATGCTCTGTAGATGGCCACTAGATACGGTGTTACGGTATGCACGTTCCATTTCAGAAGCCCTGGGAATATGCCGTCTATTCCTGCAGATTTAAATGGTAGGAAGCTGTTGATCGCCCATAAAACTTTATCATGTGTGATGATAGTTTTGGCTGTAGTCCAGTCGGGGTCGAGTGGTGTAGTGTTGTTGGGTGCGTCCCATGAGATGTTGTCTGATATAGCACATTCAGGAAAATGTGTCTTCAGTAGTAGTTCGCAAACTTCGCTGTCATTTTTTGTAAAGGTGCCATCAGTGTTTTTGAGGCTACCCAGAGTTCTGTCAGGTTCCCCGGATAATATGTTCTTAATTCTGACAGTTTGCGACATTGATTCTATGTTTGTACAAAATTTTCGCCAGGACTTCCTTTTGCGTTTGCGAATCTGCTTTTTGAAGCGGGAAAGAGCCTTCCTGTACTCTTCCCAGTCTGATTCGTCTTTGGTGTTGGTTGCTCTGTTGAGTCGTTTCCTCGTTTTTTCCCGTAGCTTTTCAAGTTCAGGACTCCACCAGCGGTTGGAGTTGTCACTGCCACTTGATGTAGCTGTTAGTGGGCAGCTGTCCTGGTAGCTGCTCAGTAGGGTTGTAGCGAGTTTGTTTGTTAGGTCTTCGATTCCCACTGTGTCAAGATCGACAGTCGGCGGGGGTTCTCGTAATAAACGTTCGTTGACCAGTTTGATACAGCAGGTACGGTCCGTTTTTCGCGGGTTGCGTCTAGGGGTTGGTAGTGCTGTGGTGATATTTAGTTTATAGCATATCCATCTGTGGTCAGAACAGGATGCTTCTGTTGATACATGCCATTCGCTGATGTGATCGGCAACGTATTCTGTGGCCAGCGTTAGGTCTATGATTGTTTGGGCCCTTGAGGTAACGAAAGTAGGTTCCGATCCTCGATTGAGTAGCCTGAGTTCAGTTGAGATAAGAAATGCGACTAGGTCCTCACCTCTTTTATTTGTTGTTGCGCTGCCCCACAAGCTGTGATGGGCGTTGGCATCCATGGAAATGATGAGTTCATGTTTGTTCTCATCGCAGTGTCTAATGAGTTGGTCAGCTGTGTCGGTAGGAGTGTCTGCGTCACTTGGCAGGTAAGCTGACGCAATCAATACTTCCGAGGGTCCGGAGGACAGGTTTACCTGCAGTTTTGCAGTTGTAAGGTCTCTGGAACAGAACTCATTTATTAGTGTAGCTGGTATGCATTTCGGTACGTAAATGCACGTTCTAGGTTTGTCTACTGTTGTGTCAAGTAAGATCTTACCTTCAATGTTGGTTAAACCGCAGACCCTGCCGTTTCTGATCCACGGCTCCTGGATCAGTGCTACGGTTCTGTTGGTAACCTCCAGCCTGCGGCGTAGGACATCCGTTGCCGTCTGACTATGCTGGAGGTTTATTTGTATGATGTTAGGAACTTGGAGGAGAGTAGTGGGCGCCATCGCTGTCGCTCAAGCTATCTCCATCCGAACTTCCAGGTCCGCCCCTTCTCCCCCATTCAGGTGGTGTGGCGCCTTTCCCAGTGCTGGTATTCGGCTGCTCCACGCTGTGAGGGAGAGGTGCGCTGCCTTGCATCCGCTTCTGGGCGGTCGCAGTACGGCGCGCGGGGGGCAGTGGTTTCACCGCGCCAGGGTGTCGACCAGCGGTAGTTTTACCATCGGCCTTCACCCCGGCTGCAGGTTCCACCTGACTCGGTATAGGGTCCGCGTCAGCGTTCTCCACACCCGAGTCCCTGTGGAAACGGATGAAGATGTTCCCTATGTAGTAAGCCAGCCGCCTTTGCCTGGCGATCAGCTTTGCTACCTCATCCTCCGGAATTCCCAACGTCAGGTAGGTGCCTTTGTTGGGCCCGTCCGCCTCCTGGGTAGCGGCGTAGCAGGTCCAGGTGTTGACCCGGAACCATCGCCGGTTCTGGTTGTCCAGTGCCCACCTAAGTGTGTCAACTGGTCCCACGTACCCAGGAACGAATGCGCCGGCCTTAACAAGCCTGGGGATCTCCGTCTGGCGTTTTACTGCCAGTGTAGTCCCCGGGATTGGTGATGTCAGCATTGGAACCTGTCTGTGAAGCCATTCCAAAGCGTGGGTGTCCTCGCACCAGAGTTTGAGGGTTCCCTCAGAGTGGAACGGTCTTCCTCGGAACGCCGGGGGCAGTTCTCCGTCGCGCGAGTGAGTTCCAGAGAAGATGATCTCCTCCAGCTTCTTCACCAGCGCGTCCTTCACCGTCTCCGTTTGTTCCGCAGTCAGGGCCTGGAAAGGTACAGTGAGGATCGCGACGCAGAGTTCGTTAGTCCTCATGGCGTCAGCGTAGCTCACCGCACCCTTGGTTTGTTGGTTTCCGCTCTGCTTCACTCGTTTGGCTTCGTTCTTTGGAGTTGTCGACTCGTCCGGACGTTGCCTTTTGGTGACTGCGGCTTGTTCCTGTTTGTGCTGCAGTTCGTGCTCCCCGGCTCTTCTCCCTCTGGACCGCTTGTGTTTGCCGCCCTTGGCGCCTCCGGCAGCGGTCTCAGGCGGGGCTGGCTTTTCCGCCGTCATTGCCGGCCCGCTGGTCGGTTTCCCAACTGCGGGTGGCGTGACGGGTACTGGGTCATTCCCCTCGGGTAGGGTCGGGTTCGACGCCTGTGTGTTGGTGGGCGTGTCTACTGAGGCCCCCTGTTTGCGCTTCCCCTTTCGGTTCTTGCGCTTTTTGGAGGTCCCAGGTTCTTCGCCTTGTGTGTGTGGTGTGGCAGCGCCAGCTTTCGCCGGCAGCTTGTGTGGGTATGGTGTGGCAGCGCCAGCTTTCGCCGGCAGCTTGTGTGGGTGTGGTGTGGCAGCGCCAGCTTTCGCCGGCAGCTTGTGTTTGGCAGCGCCAGCTTTCGCCGTCAGCTTGTGTGCACCTGTGTTGGTGCTTCTGGGGACAATACTCCAGACTGTATCCTTACGAACGGAACTATCCGGCATAGCTGTCCCCAGAGAGGTCATCTTAAAGGTGTCCTCGTGTTTGGTCGGCGCTCCCGAAGGTGCAGCCGAGTTGTTGGTGGTGTTGATCTGGGCTGGCGCTCCCGAAGGTGCAGCCTTGCCCAGTGACGGCGCTCCGTTAGGAGCAGCCGAACGTGTGTGGTCGATTCTCGTATCCATAACGTTAATTTATAATTCATTCATCTGTCACAGCGGCCCACCCTCCATGGAGCCCGCATAAGGGGATGCCGATCACGACACCAAGCCTACTGTGATAAATATAGGGTCCCAGGTCAGCAACAGAGCGAGTCCGCACGATGCGAAGGAAAGTGTGGCTACGCCGAAGGTGAGAAGCCTCCGGCGCTCCCCGACACTCCCCGCGCTCCGCCGACTGCCTGCCGCACGACCTAGAAACCCTAGCAAAGTGTCCCTCTGACGGGACACCAAGACCGATTACGATAGAGCTAGCTAACTCCCTACCGCCGCCGTCCCGGATGGAATGCCAGGCCAAAGGGGGCGTGTTGTCTCGCGAAGGCATCTTACCCGGCCCCGTCCGACTCAACCCCCCAGGATCCCATTATCCCCCCTACCAGCTATGCTGCGCACGGTCAAAGCGCAGGAGGTCTTAACGTTACCCACCATCCCCATATTTGCGTGATGGTGGGCCGGCGGAATCAGACTTCGAAAATCCGCCGCTGAGAGGAGAAGAGGAAAGGGTAACATTTTGGGAGAGGAGTGTGATGTTTTGTGATGGGAATGCGCTCACCGTTCCCCGACATGCACGCTATTGGGTGCATGGCGGGGCCGGTGGCGCATTAGGTTAAGGGGACATGCTCTGCTCAGGAGGGGAAGGGGGTTATGAGCAGAGCACTAGGTGTTGCAGACCGGGGCAGATATGCAACATCCCTCCGTTGTCCGGGGTCCTTGAGAAATGTGGACATCCACTCCCCCCCCCCTCCCGCGTCCACATGGGCGCGAGAGGGGGGGGGGAGATGGGTCGGGCTATCCGCAACCTGCCCACCCGTCCGGTCGCATGGAGAATGCGCCTTCCTGCTCTGCTCGCTTACTACTAAGCGGCCAGACCAGGAAGCCCGGACAATCCGCCTGATGGTAAGCCGTCACTGTAACCTATGGCCGCTTGCAACAGCAGGGGTATCGCGCTTTGCCGACCCTGCAAAAATCTCTTCACAACCTTTTTGAAGAACCCCATGCTGGAGACACCCTTGGGAAAACCATGGTGGAGAGCTCATTCCACAGCCTGAGCGTCCGCGGTAGGAAGCTCCTGACTTAAATCACATAGGGTACTCTGGATCCCCTAGTTTGCTGCATTGTCTATCAGTGAAGCAATGTCTTTTTATTGATAAGGGGCTTACATCATCTTTCTACCAATATAAGCAATTCTTACAAACATCGTAATTCATAACTCCCATACTGACGGGTAAGCGCCTGTTCAAACAATCAGTCGAGGGTGTGTTTATTTGACTTCCATCACACTGGGCTTACAACAGAGGGCGCTGGTATAAACCTACTAAATTAAACGTACCCTTCGTGACGTTAAGCACGTCAGCTATTAATATTACAAGAACCTTTATTTATGAAGTCTTTTGATTTCTCGAACAATTTTCGTGTTCAATGATATTATTTTAGATAAAGGTATTGGCAGGACTCTGTAGAAGATAAACGCTACAAAATTAGTGTTTGAATTGTAACATAATGAATTTTCTTATGATACCTCTATGGTAAAAATATCTGTCAAATCGTGAGCTTTGTTGGTCGTTATTGGTTCGAACTGGTTCGAATTATCATCAGTTTGACAGGCATTACAAAAACCAAAGTTATATAACTTTGGTTGTTGTAACGAGTTATTTCTAAAATAGCTGTCTCGACTTTGTTAATTGATATAGTATTATATTTTTGAGGAAAACAAAGACAATTAGGTATTATGATTATCATACGACCTTCAAAACAAATACGCATCGATGATATTTCATGATACTGATAATTGATTAGTTATCAAAATTATCATGTATATGGGAACGTGGGTTTGTTTGTTTATGCGTTAGGTACTTAGGTACATGTTTATGCCTTAACTAGTCTATAAATAATTAATTTACGTACCTAATAAAAAGTATAACGCAATGGTGGGTGGCCAAGAAGTCGACTGCGAAGGCAATTTATGTAATAAAAATATAAAAGCAAAAAAATGCCATTTTTAATGTAAGTTCACTGTGCAGTATGAAAAACTTGTGGAGAACATGCAATGCCAAACTTCTACGCAGAGACGCAATGTGGAGGGAAATTCATTGGATGATAATTATACTAACATCTACAAAAAACAAAGTTTGGCCACCCCTGGTATATCGAAGAGTTTGGTCACAATTACAACCATGTAGATACTGTCGTTAAAGTACTTAAACTATTTGAAACAAATATTTCAAAACGGCCATCACAGTGTGACTAGATTCAAGTTTTTGAAATCGTAATTCTTTTTTATAGTCTGTGGTTTAAGAAAATAGTTTTCGAATAAAAAACAACACCTTTACGAATTGTAGTTC
>CATOBL010000212.1:0-18993 GCA_951394255.1 Polyploca ridens | reverse complement strand
TGTCGATGAGAGGTATGTGTACTCGCACCTTCGCCACCAGGCACCCGCTCGGCCAGCACGGCCTGCGCTGGCTGCAGCTGCACGCGGTCAACCTTACTGGCACCATGAAGAGGAATACTGTCGATGAGAGGTATGTATACTCGCACCTTCGCCACCTAACGGTACCTAACGAGGGATAGGGATACTTAATTACCACATCTGTTTTTTTTTTTTTTAGTTTAGTTCAGAAAATACGGTACATCTGTTCTTAAATAGTGGCCGACGTATTCTACCTTCTACGTATTCGACGTATTTGTTTGTTTATCTGTTGCATTCCTACACCATTCATCCGATTGTGATGAACATTTTATGAGTTGTTGTATGCAGGCTTGAGAAGTATCCTGACAATAAAACAAACTAAAACGCTGATAATTTAATTTTCCCACAGTTCTTATAATATGCAGCCCTACAAAACAACTATTTTGTTACCCAGGCTAGCATACGCGGAGAGTATAATGGACAAGATCCTAGATTCAGCGGACAATCCGCTGAGTGGGTCTGGCTGGTGGAAGGACTCCGAGGAGCCGTGGCAGACCCTCGCCTGTTGCATGGAGATAGCCAACGCCGTTCGATCTCCTAACCCTGCAGGTGAGATTACTAGGTTATAGTACTTTGTACTTATAGTATTAAACTGATCTGTCGATAGGTATTTACTGGTTTACTCGCAGCTACTGTTGAGAGCCATTTCTTAAAATTCTCGTATACTGCATATATCACACCGTTAAAAGACCATTGTGGAAGTCTCTAGTGTGATTGCGACCTTCGGACATCACTATCACATAGTAATAATGTGGCCAAAAGCTGTTGAAAGCTGTTGAAACTGAAGTTGCGAGTACTTACTCCGTTAGAACAGAGTTATTTTAAAGTCAGATATTTGAAGGTACGGAAGTTATCACCGTTTTGGAAGTGATTTTTGAACGGCAAGAAACTCGTCAATTTTATTTGTTATTTGGACAATCAAATATATTTTTTCTTCCCTGAATTACAGTATAAGGCACGAGTCGTGAGCACAGATAGGCAGTAGTGGGGGCAAGCTCGCGAATGTACACTTTTGGCCAAATGACACGCAAGAATCCAATAGACGACGAGCATCGACTGACGAATCAATCGTGTGCAGCTCGGCGCTCCCCCCTTCTTCATGCCGCCAAACAGACCGAAAAATTAACTACTGCGCAGGTGTCAATTTGTGCTCATGACTCGTGCCTCATACTGTACCCGTTTGAGAGTGCGTCGGTGTATAAGTAGTACGTGTATGTGTATCGTAGAGTACATGTGCGGGTTCCCGGTGCACCAGGACGGGTCGTGCAACGGGCTGCAGCACTACGCGGCGCTGGGCGGGGACGCGGCCGGCGCCGCCGCCGTCAACCTCGCGCCGCAGCCCCGCCCGCAGGACGTCTACAGCGCTGTCGCTGCACTGGTAACGACACCACACGACACGACATCTCTATACATTAGTGCACCGGTTCTAAAACTCTATTGGCGAAAGAGTTTTAGAGAGCGAAATATTTGATGGAACCCTAAAATAATCAAAGAATACTTTATCAGTACGTATTCTTAATTTTTTTTATTCTATAATAATTTTGTGATAATCTTCGTAAATAAAAAAAATGTAATCTTTCGTATAATTAAAATCGCCAGTTGGTAATATCGCGGAGGCTTTGCGGAGCCCACTTTGAGTATGGCTGCATTAATGATGTACGGGGATATCAGATTCTGAGAAGTGTTTGCATTTTGTTATCTAGTATTTTTATGGTGCATTTTGGGTGCAAGAATCACAACTTCAAACTACTGGATTAGGGAGAAGAAAATGCATAGACTACTTCTAAAATATGTCGAATGATAAATATGTATATGTCGGTCATTTCTATAACAGAGATCTTTTCCATAAAATCACGATATTTTTGTAAATATGCAATTGAGACTTAAAAAAAATAGTAAAGTGTCATTTGAAACCCGATAGAAATCGGATGTCCACACTCATTTATATATATATATTTATATTTTTTTCTCAAAAAACTTACATAAAAATACTTTGAACTTTTTGCTCTAATGTGATCCACCACGCACCTCATGGGCGGGCTGCATCAGCCGATGAGGTGCGTAGTGCGTTGCATTAACACATTGGCTTTTTTATTTTTATTTTTTTCAACAAATGATCTCATTTTTTTTTTGAAAATATCTTCATGCCTATATCCACCTTATCATCATTGAATAAATGTCAAATGTGACAGGTCGAAGAGATGCGAATTAGAGACGCGGCAGCCGGCGTCCCGGCCGCAGTAATTCTGGAGAAGTTCGTGCGACGAAAAGTGATCAAACAAACCGTCATGACTACAGTGTACGGAGTCACCAAGTTTGGAGCGAGGCTTCAGATTGCCAAGCAGTTGAAAGGTAATCATTGCTCTCAATTGTCTACTGTACATCTTACCTATGTACAGCGGGTAACGGAAAGGTGTCCTTAAATGTACACGACTTCTTTGGTAATAGGCGCACAGATCGCGAAAGATTTATAATAATACTAGCTGCCCGGCGCAACTCCGTTCGCGTGGTGCTACCCTACCCTACCCTATCTACTACTGTACGTGTGTATGTCACTGAACTCCTAAACGGCTAGACTTTGAATGATTTTATTTGTATGCGTTTGGGTGGCGCCCTGGATGGTTTAGATTCACAAATCAGCCCGGCAGATGGCGCTACAGTCGTATCTAGGTTATATTATCGACTGCAGCGCCATCTGCTGCAAACTCTGACGAAGTTCTCCAGGTCAACTTGTATTTAATAAAAAAAGAAGTTAATGTCCTACTTTATACTATTACTAAGGTAGCAAATAAGCAGAAGGCCCGCCTAATGTTAAATTAATGCTAATATTTTACATATTATAAATGCGAAAGTGAGTTTGTTAATTAGTTTGGTAACAATTGGCGCCTCAACGGTATATGCAGTAGCATATACTTGTTATCCCGCGCTCCCGAGGATTCTAATAAATCCCCTTAGATCCATAGGAAACCCGAGTAAAACCGCGGTGCGAAAATTAGTTCTACTAAATAATAAATTCATCATTTTTACTAAGTTGATAAATCAACAATATTGTTTCTTATCCACAGATATCGATGAGTTCCCTAAAGAGCACGTGTGGTCGTGCTCGCAGTACCTCACCGTGAAAACATTCGACAGTCTCCGCGAGATGTTCACCTCTACCAAACTCATACAGGATTGGTTCACCGACTGTGCCAAGTTAGTAACGCATTTATATATTATGTAAATAAAGTTCTTTTTCGTTCGCCTTATTATTTATGCTGAAAGTATCTTTGGGTATTAGTTTAATGAGAATCAAAACTTGAGTATCAAGATAAGATTGTGTTAATCGAAAATAAACATTATATCAGAAGATCGGGGTCCAAATTCGATTATTTCAATCTTGAATCAAACGTTGTCTTGACCTATGATGGACTTCCTAAAATGCGGACTAAAATATCTGATGTGATGTTCTCTGCGCTCTGACTGCAGCTGATTTTATTCAGACGGCTGACATGCAGTGCAGGTAGTCGACCTGATGGTAAGTCTACCGCACCCTATAGACATTAGCAATACTAGGAGGACTACCAATATGGTGCCTTTATATAGCCTGAAAGGCATCTGGCTCTGGAGACTGCCTGAACACTCCGGTAGGTGCTTGACGACGGATTTCCAACTTGAAAACGTAATTGCCAGCCAGGCAAGTACCACAAATTACCCTGCAAAGTTTTAGAGACGAGAGGGTTATAATAATGATTTTAGACCCGTGAATTTTCGCAATTACCAAAATTCTTAAGATTTTGAGAAAATATAAAAAAATACTTTATTTTTTTATAATAATAAAATTACGAATAATATTATTTTGAAAATCATGTAACAAGCTAAAATATAGACGTAATACTCAACGGGAGTGCAAAGGGAGTAAAGGGGTGGGCGATGGCGGCTTGCGCCTAGCTCTAGTCAGTGCATGTAGTGACTATACTTTGCGGTAATTTTATTTCAAATTGAATAAGGTACAACGCATTTATAGTATTTAATGGAATTAAGTCCATTTTTGGAAAATGTGTTTTTTGTACTACCGCTCCCGAGTCGCTTGTCGCTGACCAAAAAAACATCCTGTATGTATGTGTACATTGTGCAGAATGATATCGGTGGTGTGCGGCGAGAGCGTGGAGTGGGTGACGCCGCTGGGGCTGCCGGTGGTGCAGCCCTACTACCGGCGCGCGCCGCCGCAGCCCGCCGCGCACTGCCGCCCGCCTATTGACCAACACCAGTATGTAACCTCTACTTATTTTTACACTCAGAAATGTTAATTTGCGTAAGTCCACGTCAAAGCATTTTCGCCCCACTGTGCGTCGCCAGCTTTTTGGGAGCCCTGCGGGCGGCAATTTAAACGCTGTTTTTTTTATCTATGTTTATGTCACAGCCAACTAACTTAATTAGCCGTTCAATTAATAGCCTAGCCTTTTGACTAAACGCGGCCGTTCAACTATAATGTCTTATGCAACATTTAATGAACTGGCTGGCTGAAGCTTAGGCCATTTATACAATAGGGATTGGCTTAGCAATGTTAGGGCATATCGATTATGTTGGGTGTCCACTGCTACCCCTCACTTGGACACACTAACCATGGTTTCCGAGATATTTATGGAACGGCTAATTATACTAGTTGACTGCGACATATTTTTTTTTTTTTATAATTTTAATGTAGTTTTAGTTTTTGTTGTTTTTATGTAATCTAAATAGTTCGTTTAATAAAACATCAATATATACCTAATAATCACGCCGGGCACAGGAATCACCCTGTGGCCGTTGATTGCGCTGATCTCGCGGGAATCGAAGAGAAAAATGAGGACTATAGTTCTACCACTTACCCGTGATGCGGAGATGTTTGCACTGCACTTACACCGTTGGTAATATGTAGTGTAATGATGTGAAATTGTGTTACTGTATGTTTATCTGTGTGTAGGTGGTGTTTGGCGATGTATTTGTCATGAATTTAAAGAAAATAATATTAAAAGAAACGGGATGATTTTATAGCGGGTCAGGCTCAAGCACAAGCGATAGGTAGAAAAGAAAAACAAAAGAAAATCATAAAGAAAAAAATTTAAATTATGAAATCGTTCCAATTAAAAAAATAAAAACTATACAGCCAGCGCTATTGAGAACTTGCGTAGGTAAACGGCGTGACTATACTCCCGGCCTTTGAAAGTTCCCTTTCAAAAGAAAAGTGATATTGCGGAAATCAATCAATGTTTAAAATAAATGTGACTTGTATAATATGTATGAGCAAATAACTAGATATTTAAAAAAAAATAAGATTAATTGTTATAGTGCATATACAACTTTATTTACTTATCAAAGAAATATCTATATTGAATTATATGCCTACAGTATTGGCTTAGTAAAAGACAGGCGCACTATGGGGCGCTACGGGCCTTATGTACGTACCGCGTGAAATTAAAAAACAGTTGCCACTCGTAAGAGTGTCCACTTGAATCTTGACTCAAGTCGGTACAAAGCGGATTCGAACTTAATATATTAAATTCATTGCGAAAATGATAAAATTTTACCGTAAATATGAGTTTAGTTTCTACAAACTCTAAATTATTCGCGGTAATGAAGTTTAGAAATATATAAATATAAACTAGTTTTCGTAAAGGACTGATCCAATTCGAATCCTGAGAAGTGAGTTGACACAAAACGTTAAATTCGTATGTGGTAGTAAGTAGAACCGTTTTGGTTTCAGGTATTTTGAATGTTGGTTGTTGTTTAAATGAAGTTATAGCCACGTGAAATCGATCTAGGAACGTATTTATCCAATAATCAGAAAAAGCTAAAATATGTTTTATAATGCGTCGAAGTTGATAAGTATTCGACAGAGTGTGTAGTAACTTAGCAAGTAACAAAACAGCGGATATCTCGAAAAGAGGCATGGTGATAATTTTGTTACTAGGCGATATTCTAGACTTTGAAGACACTAGGGTTGTCACACGCTCACCAAAAATCTTTTTGGTTTCATCATTACTTAAATCACGTAGGCGGTGCGATTTGCGAATATGTTGAAGTAATTCATTAAAAATACTTGACCATTTAATTAAGTCAAAACCGCAGGATGTTAACATATTTTCTAACCGTTGCATCACATCGAATGCGACAGCCTTATTGGGAAGTGCGAATTGCGTTGTGCGAGTTTGGAAGCGAGTGGAAAATGCGTTGTTTCTAAACAAGGTAATCCGACTAAAGATCGTCCCGAGTCGTCGCGGTATATCGTAGAAATATAAAAAAATCTTCACCTTGCTTATGCTCCTCAGGTGGAATCGGAAGGTCATAGACCTTGTCAAATTCGGAAAAGTTGCCGAGTTCATCGTGAGTCTTCGCGGAAGTAGTCGCGGTTGAAATATATGAATACGAAACTTCGGCATCGTTTTCATTATCGAGTTGTGACTCGCCCATGACTATATAGCCGAGGGTGGTAAGAAAAGCGGAAGGATGTTGCGGAGGTCCCGTGACCTTGCCTGGCAACAAGAGATTGATAAATAATTTTGCACCTAGAAGAATTTCAACCTCGGACGGTTTGAAGAAATTTTCATCGGCGAGCGGTAGGTATTTTAAATACGAGAGTGATTGGATGTCGAGCGGTGTACTAGGTAAATTACCCGAAATTTGATTAAGAACCAAGCTATCAATAGCATATGATTGGGACGGATCCATTCTACTGAAAAAATGTAAAATAAGCTTTACCCTTAGCGGTGTTAGAATGATCGCCAAGCCCTTTCACTATAGTTCCACTCGTTGACTGATCGATTGATAAACCTAATTTTTGACAGCATGCGGAAGTAATAAAATTATTTTGTGAACCTGAGTCGATAATGCAACGGCACGAAATTAAATTGTTATGACGATCCAATACGTTTACAAGTGCAGTTCCTAATAGCGTATTAGTATTTTGAGGTTTAGAAATATTTAAATTTTGTTTGTGAACGCTATCAGCTGATAACAAGCTCATGGTGTTGTCTACAGGCGGGCACGCGTTCGCGGGTGGGACAAAGGTGGTAGATAAATGCGTATGCGATGTGGTCACATGCGAGACTGATTCATTGGATTGTGCATTCGATGGAACTTGAGAAGGTGGAGCTTTTTCTTGAGTGTGAGTGTGACTATACTTTTGCATATGAATTAACGAGTGATGTCGGTACCCACATTCGCGACAAACATTCTTACTTTTACAAGAACTCCAAGTATGTTTAGAACTCAAACAATTTGTACAAAAACGGTTTTCTTTTATAAATTTAAACTTCTGTTCCGGAGAGAGCTTCATAAAATCAGAACAATTATACATATTTCCATGAGTTTTTCTGCATAAGTTACATTCTAATTTTGAGTTTGTGGTGAGAAATGAGTGAGATATTTTTGGAATAGAAATTGGAGGATTAGACTTATTCAACTCCTTAGGAAGTTTTTCTACGGGAATTTAGTAGTACGTTCCATAATCTTTACTTGACTTTTAACGAAAGCAACAAAACTATCGTAAGTAGGAATATCGATGTCTCGCACAGACATTTCGAACGACTTAGCTGTTTCACGGTCCAAGCGTTTTAATCCAATGTGAATAAAAATATAATCACATAAATTAGATATATTTAACTCTTTGAGAGCAGCGATCGATGCAGCGTATTTGTCAATGAATGTTTCCAATTGCGTAGCGGATGCGGGATTAGGTAACGATTTTAAATCAAAAATGGTATCTAAAAACGTTGTTGCGAGGTAACGTTTGTCTTGATATTTATTTACTAACGATTGCCAAATTGACTCGTAATTTTCAGATGACGGAGTGATTCCTGAAATAATCAACTGAGCCTTGCCTTTGAGTTTACCCATTAAATAGTATAATCTTTCTGCATTTGATAATTGTTTATTAAGATGTATAGTTGTTTTAAATGTCTCATAGAATACGCTCCATTGAGACGGAAGGCCATGAAATTCAGGAATCTCAATCGGCGGTAATTTAGGTCGCATTGATTTAGGTAAGTTAGAATTTGAATTGGAATCATTCACGTTTTTTAGAATTAGATTATTTTTAATACGCCTTACGTGACAATAAAGGTCCTCGAAACTAGACCACGTACTGAAATCAGGATTCGAATCTGGATCTAATTCTATATTGATCGCATTAATATCGTTTATTATTTTTAAGTATTCGCTACGCATTTCATCAATAGTTTCACAAGATGAGAGGAACATTTCACGAGTGGCACAGTCATCAAGATTTTTGGAAAGATCGAAAACTCGCTGCATTCTGGTATAATAGCTTTCGCAAAGTGCAAGCTTAAGTTTTAAATCTTTAGATTTTTTAGAGGCCATATTTTCGATCTTTCGCGTTTACTTCAAAGTTGGTACACTGTAATAATTAATTGTTTGAAAATAATTTATTGCAAAATAAAGAAATTAAATTAATTGAACAAACAGTACACACAATTAGTCAAACTATGATTTATTTACGCAAATGCAGCAAGTATGCTGTGAGAAAAAATACGATTGCGGGAGACAACAAACTTGTGAGTTGCGAAATAGGAAATGGCAAACTAATTTGACTCCTCACAGGAGGCACCATAAAATTAATCACGCCGGGCACAGGAATCACCCTGTGGCCGTTGATTGCGCTGATCTCGCGGGAATCGAAGAGAAATAATGAGGACTATAGTTCTACCACTTACCCGTGATGCGGAGATGTTTGCACTGCACTTACACCGTTGGTAATATGTAGTGTAATGATGTGAAATTGTGTTACTGTATGTTTATCTGTGTGTAGGTGGTGTTTGGCGATGTATTTGTAATTATGAAATCGTTCCAATTAAAAAAATAAAAACTATACAGCCAGCGCTATTGAGAACTTGCGTAGGTAAACGGCGTGACTACCTAAAAAGTACATAGTAAGTTATCTGATGTTCATAATGCAAGATCTGCCTATCAGATCAGATGACAGTATATGCAATGTCGTATACAGTAGTACCCAACTGATATGGCTTACCGATGTACCTGTGCAGAAGATAAATTTTCAAACCGCGGGAATCGCTATTGGTCGGCAGCTGCCGCCATGTTAGCACGCGGGGCGTGATTTGCGAGTGAGATGGAACTAACAGCTGCAGTGTATTATGAACCTTATAGTAGTGATCTAAGGTTGATTGTAAGTTTTAAGCATTCTTTCGTAAATCTTCGGGGCCATACTTTCTTTTCTGTGCAAACGAAGATTTACGACGCGCCATATCAGTTGGGTACTACTGTAACATGTAATGTAAACATAAATATAAATATAATTTATTTGTACACCACAAAAACAAAAAGAAGGAAAACAAATACAAGAGGAAGTGATACAAAACAGGCGGTCTTATCGCTTAAGCTATTTCTTCGAGACAACCTTTGGGTCACAGGATATTTAACAATATTTCCAGGTGTAGTACATAATAATACACTTAAATAAATACATATTAAATCCTAATACATAAATAATCAAAATAATAAACTACTACTATTAAAATAATATATAATAAAACAAATAGTCATGATATGAAACAACAGAACTGGAAAAGTAAGACAGACTGGACATGAGGATGTTTAAAGCGTATGATAATGTGAAGTTACAAGAGATTGTATTGATTGACAATGTGGTGTACAGACGCCCGTGCTCCATGAAGCAGCGCAACGCGTTCCCGCCCAACTTCATCCACTCGCTGGACTCGTCGCACATGATGCTCACGGGGCTGCACTGCGAGGGCGCCGGCATTACTTTCGTATCAGTACACGATTGCTTCTGGACTCATCCCCACACCGTCGATCTTATGAACAAGGTATTGTACTACCTTATTTTAATATACCAACTGTCCTGACATATGAACAGGTGCTGCTTGTGGGGGCTGGTCTGATTAAGTTTGCCATTTATTTATTCATAAGTGCCTTATCAGGGCCTAAATTGAATAAATGCTTTTTGAATTTGAATTTGAATTTACTTATTAAATATATATTCAGTCTACTTTGTAGTGTTCCCGCCGCGCCGGCGCACGCAATTGTTGTCAGTGCGATTAGAATTTAAATATTATGTTTGAAAAGAGTAATTGCTGAGTTTATTGCCGGCTCTTCTCAGCAAATGCAATTTCCGCACCGGTATTAGAGTCAGACTTTTCATAAGTGCCTGCGAAGGTCTATTTGAATAAATGATTTTGAATTTTGATTTTTATGTTTTTTACTGTGTATAGGCTTGTGTTCTCGGAACAGGATAAGGCACTGGCTCTCAAGTGCAACTGTCAGAACACACCGTTAGATACATGGCGACAGATTTTCAACTTGAGGGTGGTAGCCAGCCAGGTGGGTACTATAAAGTACCTTACCACCGTGCTATGGTTTCCACACAATGTTTTCCTAGCTCTTTGTAGGATTCGAACCCGGTTTCCGACGTCACTACCACTGCTATCATCGCCTTATTATTATGTGACGTTAAAATTATAATTTTGTTTGTTCAAATTTATGAATGAAGTTATATTGACAGATCTGCCGGGAACAGTTCGTGGCTCTCCACTCGCAGCCGATTCTGGACGACTTATCCAACTTCCTCACGCAGAGATATAGCTACAATGACAGGTAATTAACGTGCATTTATTTTATTTACATTTATATCTTGTCGCGCGCACGACCAGACAAGAGAGACCTGCCAGAGTTAAAATTTATATGGAACAGTAACGAAATGACAGTTAATATTAAACCTTATCCCCCTTATTAATAAATAAGGTGTAAGTTAGTCTTGGAATAACCAGGTATTAAGATAGCCTCATCCCTTTTAGTTTATATGACATTAGAAAGTGACGGATATATTTTAATCCTAGGATTAACTATACTTGACTTACACCTTATTTATTAATAAGACGGTATGTGTTTAAACGTGAAAGTGCCATTTCGCGTACAATGGCCGCGGTTCCCCTTAAACACAAACGGTTTGTTTAAGGCGCGCGGCGGGATATAAACTGAGTCTACTGTGCGCTGTGCGAGACGGTTGTCCATATAAATTTTCTGAAATATGTAAAAATAAAAAAAATATGGTATGACTATACAGGGTGATTTTGAATTACTTAGCTATTTTAAAGGAGTCTCTCATTAATAAAAAATAAAAAATACATGTTTTATTTTTAGATATAATTTTTATAAAAAAAAATAAAGTTATGACGATCCAAAGTTTTCTCAAAATTACCGAAATCGTTGGTCGTACCGCGCGCCAATACGCTACGTCACATAGCTGTCAACAATCGAGAATGTTAGATACTGCCTATGTATACGAAAACATGAACACCATCCAAATTAAATATCCTATACATCACTCTCGGTATTCTTACACGTTTAAAATTTATAAAATGAAGCCACAAAAATACAGTAACTCACTTTTTTTATTAACTCAATTACAAACATACTCATCGTATCACAATTCTAACTTAAGCATCGTTGTAACACTTTAAAACTTTAGGGCCCACTTAAGGCTAATTTAAAACTCACATTGAACTGAATATTGCAGTTTATTCACAACTTATTATTTGGTTTTAAATAACACACTTCCAGTGATCTGCAAACACAGAGCGCACAGTTGGGTGGGGTGTCGGGCGCCGCGCGGCATCGTGTGTGAGGCAGAAGCCCTCCATTGATCAAACTGATAGTGTACTCAATTATTCAATTAATTTTAAAAATATTTTGTATCACCCAGAAACGACTGTTGATCTTCTAAAACGTTGCCCTAGCAACCAGTAACCAGAGAATACCTGCGTGCGCAACTCAAAATTTTTTTTCTTAATCAATCAATCAATTATTTCAAATAGGTTGACATGAAGTGTTAAGCTGAACGTTCGCACACCTAAACACGTCGTAGCAATTTTTTTTGTATTCTTTGTATGAAATTAAAAGAAAAGAGAAGATAGGTGTCGTATAAGGACGCTTCCACACGTCAGACAATCGGTAGTCCAATTGTCATTCCGATTTGAGGCCTTTAGAGCGGCTTTGTAAGACGAGTGTTTTGGTAGTAAGGAATTCAAATGAGAAGAACATTTGAATCTCTCTCAGTCCGACTTGAGGCCTTTCGGGCGGTTTTGTAGGACGTGTGCTTTGGTAGTAAGGAATTCAAATGCGAAGAACATTTGAATCTCTCAAATCGAAAGAATTTATTCTCTTATAAAATTGAATCCACCGACTGACATCAGACTTTTTTAGCGAAATAGGCAATTTTAGAGTTTATTTCTAGGATAGGTTCGTTTAAGGGTTATTTATTAACCAAATCAAACGTTTTAAAAAGCTATCCTATTTTCTGCTTACAAAGCTAACATTCAAGTTTTCTTCTCTTTCCGACATAAAGTCGGCCGGCGATTGTATGATGCGTGTGGGCTGCCTAATGTATTGTGAATAATTAAGGAAAGATAAGTTTCCTCCTTAGTGAAAATGAAAAATAGAATTTATTTTAGAAGATTTTAATGAATGACAGATTCGATTCAATGACAGTTTTTATTAATCAAAATACTCGAAATGTAAACAACATTATGAAGAGTTTATTCCTGATATTACTTAATTTTGGGAATGGAAAATGGAAAAATAATATGATGAAATTTTAGTAGGTATTAAACACAATTTCCACCTAGTGCGCGTTACGAAAGAATTCACGTATTTCCGCAGCATATTTCAATGTTCCGGTGACGTCTACCAGCTGAAGTTCAAGGTCATCTACTTGTTAACGTTATCCAGCAATGTGGAGTATTCAGGATATTCTTACGACAAAATTATGAAAAAAAAAGGTTCTTTTTTTGCACGGATGTGTTCTATTAGTGATTCTGATCCGAGGGAAAAAAAATAGCCAAGTAATTCATAATCACCCGGTATATACTTCTTAAGTAGTTTATACAGGTTGTCTCAAGAATTTGTGTCAATCGGAAGTCCAAAGGTAGATAGATCACTCTAAGAGCTACTGGAATCACCCGTTTTGGAGTTATGACTATTTTTCATGATTCTTATGGCAAATGATTGTTCGGTAACAAAAATAGACTTTAAATCAATGTATATTTGGTTGATAATTCTTCTCTTACCACGCTCGATGACACCTTATATCAATTGTTTGCTTGTCTTTCTAGTGAACTCGAAGACACGACGATAGGCGGCGCGAACAAAAAACGCGTCAACGCCTTACTACAGAGAGTGCCAGGAAAAGGAGATTTTGATATCAACAGTGTCATGAGGTCGGTCTATTTCTTCAGTTAAGACAGGTTAATTTAGAACTTATGGCATTGATAATACGTTCCGTTTTATTATTCGACTTGGTTAGAAAGTGAATTTATAGGTTCATTGTGTGTCTAATTAAATTGAAGGATGTATTCTTATTAAATTGCAATATTTTTTACTTTTGGATAAATTGATGTATTTTCGTAGCTGAAATTCTGTGATTGGTCAGTTTTGTTAAAACTTACACACGAAAAAAGGCTGCTGCAATCAATTTTGCACCTTATATTAACAACATATAAGGTTGATCATAGACGTTGTTATTTTTTCGAGTATTATCGAAAACTGTTACAGTATTACCTAACTTATATGGCGCGTCGTGAATCTTCGTTCGCACAGAAAAGAAAGTATGGCCACGAAGATTAATGAAAGAATGCTTAAAACTTACAATCAACTACTATAAGGTTCATAATACACTGCAGCTGTTAGTTCGGTCTCACTCGCAAGTCACGGCGCGCGCTAACATGGCGGCAGCTGCCGACCAATAGCATTTCCCGCGTTTTGAAAATTTGTCTTCTGCGCAGGTACATCGGTAAGCCATATCAGTTGGGTGCTACTGTAACGACCTGTCATATACAGCATGTAGCGTAAATAGTGGTCCAACGTTATTCAGCTATCACATACCAAAATTTGGTCCTTTTTACAAAAATTTGGTCTCAGAACTATTATTATTTGTTGAAATTACAGCTAAATAATAACTCAAGGAAACAATATTTTCAAATACAAAAAAAAATAGACTGGTAGTGGTAAAAAGTGTAGTGTAAGTAAAGCATTGAGTATTGACACCTTAACGTTGGACCCCTAATTACGCTACACCCTGTATTTATGATTTACCTCAGATGTTTTTGATGAAATATGTAAAAAAAATATTCACAAATAAACACACACAATGTTTGAATTGATAGACTGAGTTAATGTTATAAGTCGCTTATTTTTATGAATTTTAAATGTTACTGCCGAAAACTTTCCATGATAACCATTCTGTAGCAGTAATTACTTTGATATTTCTAAACTATGCGAATTATATGTTTTGATACTGTGTTAATATAATTAGTTGTTATCCAAGAATTGTAAAAATGGTCAGGTTAAAAGGTGATTGGGAAGTTCGACCAATAATGGTTAAAACTATGGCCATTTTAATAGGGCACTTTTGACAGCCCATATTCAAGTATGTGCTAAAAAAGAGACACACACATTGCGGCAAAGGGAGACGTCCTCTTGTCAAAATTGACATATTAGCGCGGGCCGAGATTAGTATAATATTTCAGTTGATTTGCTGATCAAATTATATTCGACAACTCAGTCACAAGTTGCTGTAGTTTACTCTTGTAGAGTATATAAATAACATGTATATATTAAACACTATGTAGCGTTGACTAATTGTATCCCAACTGTTTCAATATTATGTTGAGTTATGTATTATTGAGCGATTTGCCAAGGCTCAAACGCTTGTACAAAATATGCCATTATTCTAATTTGAGCAATGATAAATTTGTTCGTTGGTAAATTCTCAAACAATCAAGATGTCACCAAATAATAGTGCCCTTTAAGCATTTTGTGCGCATAAGTACAAAGCCTATAATAAAACAAAACAGTCTGTGATTTGTTAGTCTAAAAATAAAATAAGTTGATTACAGTTTTTTGTTTCATTTATCAAAGTTCTTATTCGGTAATAATTACAAGTTTTCAATACGAAGTTAGAATTCTAATCTTTTTGATGTTTTTGGCTTTTCGGTATTATAAAATATATATATTATTATATATATATTATTATATATATATTATTATATATATATATATTAAATGTAAACTAAAAAAATATCGTGTCAAATAACTTCTATGTGGTAACACTAAGTAAGTAAATTACTAGTATTATTCCAAAAAAAACTCAAAATCTAATTTAAAAAATCATTTTATTTATTTGAAGTACAAAAATGCAATGTGACAGTTTACATAACTAAATACAACATTTTTTAATTGCACGAGCAACACCTAATAAAGGCAGTTACAAACACTGTAAGTACGTTATATGAGGTATTCTATAATAATTCATGTTTGTAATAAATTTAATAAGCTATCTCTAAGCGTATCTACATACACATGTTTAGCATTTTCTATTCAATTATGGAGGTATAATAAATTCGTTGGGTGAGTAAACTATCTAATAAAACAAATATTTGGCGTGTGTGCAGTCTACTTTAAATTATTTGCAATTAATTTGCAGCGAAATTTGAAATATTTAATTTAATTTCAATAAAAAAAAAAAAAAAAAAAACATAAAATTGTGCTTTTCTGCCACAGACATAAATCTAAATAGATAACGCAAGTCCTTCCATCAGTATGAAAACCAATCGTGTCACTTTTTTTCTACCTACGATAATATCACAAGAGCGCTTTAGTTAGGCTGGCATTAGAGCTATAACGTGAAAAAAGGGATCAAATTTGTCAGCTAAACATCCCTCGCTATACATCTTTGGTGGACATGCAGCCTTATGCGAGTTCCCTGTCCGCGCAAAACAGTTTCATAAGAACAGTATTGCTCCCCCTTTTTGCACAGCTTTTGATACGCGAAGTACACTCGCGTCATCTATTTAGATTTATATATGTATTGTATACATAAGCCCTACTATACCATTTTGATTTATTTGTTCGTAGGTGGACGTTCTTGTCGTATAATTTCTTTAGCACCAGTCTTTTAAGAGTTTCTTTTTATTTCTCACATAAGCCCAAATATTAGAAATTTGTACGTCATAGCAGTACCTTTTGAGCAAGCTAGTGACTGTATATATTTGCTTACTTTCCTAAGTACTAACCTATTGTAACGAGGATGATGTGTTTCTGACACCTGTCTGGCGGCCATCGCAGTTCTCGCACGCACAAACAAATAAAACCATACCGAATTGATCCACCTTAATCATAATTAAAAACTTTAGCTATTATAATTTATACTGTATTAATGTAAATTTTTCAAGGGTTCTTAATATAAATTTAAATACAGAACCCATATTTAAAAACGTACTCATAATCTAAACACAGTATAACCTAAGATATAATTTATTTATGGACACTACAATGGGGCATTTACCGTATAAGAAAATATAATCTGCATTCAAAATTAATACGTACAGTCAAGTGTAAAAACCTCATCACCTTATCTCTTTGAATTAAGATTCAATATCTTTTCACAATGGACTGTAGGTTTCTCTGTTTATTTAATTAAATACCTGAATCGACCTAAAAAAAAATACATTATATTTTCGTGTTTATTACGTAGCCATAGAGTCTAATGTTGGTAATCTTAGTATCAGTGATGCTTGTAGTTATGAAAGGTGTGGACGCTAGTGTGGGGACGTGCGTTCTGATCCGCAGACTCGTTTGATCCACTCGTTGTTGAACGTTGACTGATATCTGATGGACTGTAACATCATATTTGTTAGAAAAACATCTGAAATCTTTAATTTATAAAAGTTTAATTAAGAATACTTACGTAGGCGTCAATGTGTCAACATCTACGTTCTGCAAGCAAATCCACTGGGGTGTTATATTCTCATCATTTTTGGCACAGTCCAACGTCCCATTGTATATCAATAGATCATCGATTAAAATCTGGAAAAAGTATGATAATATTAATAGGCATTCAAATATAGTGGTAATTAAATTGATAAGTTATATTTCTTACTCCAAATTCTTTGACACCTCTTGTAGGAGTTTTGCCATAGTTCCAAATCTTCATACCGTATACGGACACCGGGACGTCGAACACGAAAAATACTCTGAAATAAATATCAATTGTTACATGTTTTTAACTAGCTGTCTCGCGCGTTTCCGTGATAAAAAGTAGCCTATAATACTCGGGGCTTCCTATTAGTGAATGTTTTTTTTTAATCCGACTTGTAGTTCCAGTGATTAGTCTGTTTAAACAAACAAAAAAACTCTTCCGCTTTATTATTTTGGTTTGTCTTAAAACATTCTAACGGACGAATTCAAAAAAGACCCCTCTATATTTATAAGCAGTAGCAAAAGCAAAACAATAACTCTCTCCTTCATAATCATAAGCTTGACCGCGCGCGAGAGAGACGGACAGACTTTTCATGATGCGCATGCAGTGCGACGTCACGCCGCGCGCTTATGCATAGACACTGCACAAACGCAACGTGTAAATGTGTTGAACGTGCTAGCTTTAGTTAACCTAGGGGTCGGTAACTTTTTGAGACGGAAGAGGCAAAATTAACAATTTACAAAAATTTCCAGTTTTTTAAAGTTTTGGGTGTTTTTTTTTTTTTTTATTATTTAAGAAAACTCTTGCTCGCACGAATATGTCAACTCGAAGATCGTTAGCACTCCATATGGATCGATTGCATGATTTTAAAGGGTTTTGTTAAAATTATTATTTTTTGCGTGTGGATCTGAAGAGCCGCAACTTTGCATCGAAAGAGCCGCAGGTTGCCGACCCCTGATTTAACCGACCTGTAAAGGTGAGGTACCTGTTGAGCGTGTTGGGCAGCAGCGGCGCGAGCCAACAGTGCGCGCCGTCTCCAACGCGCGCGTTGTGTGCGTCGATCAGCTTGTCCGGCGTGCGCGCGTCCACCGCCCCACCTGCCCCGCCTGCCCCGCCTGCACCACCTCCCCCACACAACACGTTCACACTCGCCGGGTGCGCGCATACGTCTGACAAATTGAATATACACAGGTATATTAACATTCGATATATATTTCCTTGATAAAACCTCCTTAAGTTCGATTTAGAATCTGGGAAAGCCGAGATCAACGACATGGTATTTTCTAGAAAGTATCTGATCTTTGAATTTATAGTCAAAAAGTAATGGATTAGGTACGATTTCTTGTAAAAGTGATACAGTTCCATTTGCGGGTATTCATATCCAACTTATTTCCCATACAATAATCTAGCAACCTGAGGGATTATTTATTATTTCTATAGATTTTCATATCGTCGACGAAGAGTAGAAAATCGGATAGTTTAAAGCAGCTTTTAATATCATTGATAAAAATAACAAATAGGAGGAGACCCAATATCGATCCCTGAGGCACTCCTGAGGTTATAAGAGATGACCTTGAAGCATACCCCCCAGTCCTACGGGCAACAGTTTGACATCGATCATTAACATGGTAAGTGAACCATCTGTAAAGATTTCCTCGTATTTCAATTACTAGCTTTGCAAGTAAAATAGAATGCTCAATTCGATAGAATGCCTTACTTTAGTCTGTATACATAGCATCAACTTGACCTGCAGCATCCATGCCAGCAATAAGTGCTTCAGTAAATGATTCCAGGTTACTTACGGTGTTTTCAAGGTAGGGTAGATCATGAACGACCATTCCAAAATCTTGGCAAATAGTTTAGAAATGGGTCGGTATTAATTGGTAACTTCCCGCTTCTAACTCTTCCTATATTAAACATTAAGTGTAAAACATTCTGGAAGGGACCAGTCCCCACAACACAGGGAATCCTAGTGTGGGGACTGGAGACCGCATCTATTTGTAAAATTATTTTGAAACTAATAAATATTATTATTATTATATGTAGGTGAAATAGAGGTGATGCCAAGTAAATGTAAAACAACGGTGGTTAGCATCACCCCTTCATTTAAAGATCTTTTAAATAAAAATTATACTGTATGAGTT
>CATOBL010000211.1:0-18359 GCA_951394255.1 Polyploca ridens | reverse complement strand
TTTTAACAGAGCAAGCGATCGATTTTGCAGTGTGGTAGTTTAGGTTAGGGATCAGAGAATGACAAGGTCTACTTTACTTTAAAATGCACAGATTCTACGGGACAGCATAACAAATGTATCGTACAAGAACTCCGTATTTAAAAGTTGGTGAAAATGAGTTTCAGCACATTTTCCTCAAGAAGGCTTGACCATGTTACACAGTAACATTAAATATTTAAAAAGTTTAAATAAATAAAAAAACCTACGTAATTGAAAAACGATATCTCAAATCACTATCTCAAATCTTACTAATATTATTATAAATGCGAAAGTTCGGATGGATGAATGTTTGTTACTCAATCACGCTTCAACATCTGTACGGATTTGGATGAACCTACACCTTACTCCTTACACCTTATACCTTACACCTTACACCCTACACCTTACACCTTACACCTTACACCTTACACTTACACCTTACACCTTACACCTTACACCTTACACCTTACACCTTACACCTTACACCTAACACCTTACACCTAACTATCTTACGATCTTACTTCTAACTAATCTTACTTGGATGGATGTTACTCAATCACGCTTCAACATCTGTACGGATCTGGAGGAAATTTGGCACAGAAAAAGAATATGTTTCTGATTACATCCATACATTTTATCCATGTAATGTGTTCCTGTGTGATAATTTTCAAGGTTAATTTATTTGAAGAACTATAACTATCCTAACTTAATATTATTAAAATTGATACGTGTCTCTGCGTTTTTAATACCCTCGAAGCGGGATGAAGTTGTTTTGTTTTGTTTTATAGTTGTAGAAAAATATGTCATTTGTTTCCTGTAGGCTGCGCGGGCGAAGCCGCGGGTAGAAGCTAGTTATATTATAAATGCACGCAAATTTATTTGTTACGCTTTCACGCCTAACTACCTACTCAACCGATCGTGATGTTTGACATGCAGATAACCTATGATATGGAGAAGGATATAGGCTACTTTTTTCGGGGAAAATAGGTCAAACTGCAGGAGTCATTTAGTTATTTAAATAAATACCCGGTTACATCCTGTTCATTATAAAGCCATGGACGCTAACATTGTATAACAGCAAATCTTAACCTCTTACTCATAAAACGTTATTTAACTAAGAAGCTGATTAATGCCCGGTTTCAATAAACAAAAACGAATCGTTTTGCTTACCAATGGTAGGTTTTTTTATTGCCAAACTGGGCATATAGATTATTTCGTGAGCTAATTTTACCTGTGATAGCTACTTCCATATGGGAGGGTCTGCTATGCAAAGCTTTGGGGTCTTGGCTTCATTATTAGTAAAGATATAAGAGTCTTAATTTTAATAAATCTTAACCGATACCGGTCCGTAAATTATTGAAACTGGGCCTAAGTGGTCACCTAAATAACGTCAAATTGTTCGACAATGTCAGCAAGCTAACGTTATTTATTTGACCATTTATTCAGTAGATTTAGTTAAATAACGTTTTATGAGTAAGGCCGTTAATCTTTAACGAATTAACACGGAAACGCTCAAGTGGAAGTAATTTTATATTTGAAGGCTTTTAATTTGGAGCCGATCCTTTTAATATATTTTTGAGCGCATTGTATTGTATTGTTAAGTGACCGTCTTATTAGAAATTCAACAGTATAAAGAGAGGATCTGAGGGCCTACTACGAATAACGATATACGATAGTCCGATCATCGTTGTCAAATATTAACCAATAGAATTGCAGCAAAACTGACGAGACGTAAATTTTGACCAATTCTATTGGCTAAATGATTGACAACGATTATCGAACTATCGTGTATCGTTTTTCGTAGTAGGCCCTCTGAACCAAGGAGCTGTTAACCCAAAAAAAAATATCCCAGGTTGTCAATGTAACTCGAGCCTTTCAAGGCTTCAATAGCTAAAACAAATACTTTAGAAGTGGAATAAATAAATAAACGACCATTTCACCTGAATGCATTTATTGAATACGGTGTTATTACTAAAATATACAAATTATAAATGTTACTACAAATGGACAACGAACATGGACATGTTTTGCATTGCACTGCAGGTACGGGATGTGTTGTGTGTTCTGTTGTGTAGTCATCGTTAACGTTTACGACTTTTTGATTTTGTGGTGTATGTGTTGTGTTGTGTATGGTGTGTGTGTGTTTTATGTGTTTGGTGTGTTGTGTCGTGTTCAGTTGTTGGGATCCCGCTTGGCGCCGCTGAGCACGATGTATGGCGAATGAGTCTCGCGTTGCTTGTCCTGCAACATCTGCAGCGTGCCCAGCGGAGTGTCCGTCGAGCTCATCTTCTTCATCAGCTGAATGTAAACATTATAGCATTATGAATCGGCGTTTATAGACATTTTAATTTCCTATATATAATTGCATAGTAAAAGTTTTAGATATACCCCACTAACAACTAACCTAACGGCCTCCCATTTCTTTAAAATACTCTGCACAATGGATCTATCTCTTCAATGCAACCTTCCGAACCGGTATTAGTATTAGAGTCAGACTTTTTATAAGTGCCTGCGAATGTCTTATTTAATAAATGATTTTGAATTTGAATGTTTTTATACATTTACTGATAATCTAATTCAGTATTTGGTTTGGGGCAACATTTAACATAGAATAATTAAATTTATAACTCATTCCGTTAACGGGCTACACACCCGTGACATACTGACAATCGTTATTTATTAAGATATTTTTTTTTTATATAAATATAATAGACTGACCCCCTCTTGCACGGCCTTCTTGATGCGCTTCTCCTGCTTGTTCTTGCCGGGCCCCTTGCCGTGGAACTTGTGCGAGAGGTAGCGGAAGGCCTCCTTGGGGCAGAGCGGGCGGCCGTCGTCGTCCACGTACTCCAGCTTGATGTTGGGCCGGAAGTTGTTCTTCTCGCGGAAGTCCTGCAGCGGGCCCGAGTGCCCGCCGCGCTCGCGCCGCCCGTACTTGTCGTCCTCGCTGTGGGACCGAACATTCATTACTGCTGCTGTACGACCTGCTACACAAGAACGAGTACCCTTCCCATACTAGTTAGTTATGCAATCTATAGTTACCCTCCGTAAGTCTTGTCCTCTATGGAGTAGTGCGCGGCGTTGAGTAGATGGTGCGAGAGCGGGCGAGGGGCGGGCGCGGCCCCTGCTCGCTCCAGGTACCCCTTGCTGAGCGCCAGCTGCAGCGCGCCCGCTACTCCCGCCCCTAGTGCTGGCTCTGCCTCGAGGCCCACCGCACTACCTACGGGACATAACAACACTATTAGCAGAGTAGAACATCAAATTATTACTAAGTGTTTTTAGTATTGTAATGGTGTGGTCTAGTAATGAAGGTAATGTAAGGCAAGTTACCAGCGGTAAGGTCGGGCGGTTTCTCGCTGCCGACGTCGACGCGGCTCCAGGCGCCCGCGTTGTCCGCGTTCTCCGCTTCCACCTCCATGTCCTCGCGCTCGAAGTCCTAAAACAAAATCTTCATCAACACAATGCACAATTTCTAAAATAAAAAACTAGCTTGAATTTTAAAGAATGTATCAAAACAGACAAGGAATAATATTTTTCATGAAAGTGTCACAGAGTTAAAACCGACTGACATTTATAGATAACTAGCGACCCGCCTCGGCTTCGCACGGGTGCAATGTCGTAATGTGGTGACAGTGGAACGATTTGCGCCGCCCGCGCCCCGCCCGGTCACGGTATCGCAAAAACTGTTTCTTGCTAATTTTTAATCTGTTATATTTTTTAAAATATTAATGATAATGGTTTACTGTAAAGAGCAAATTTTATCTACATTAATGCCCGTCGTAACTAACTTATATTAATAAGGATGAATATTATATGGGTCAAAATAACTTCGAAAGTATAACCCAATAAAAAAAAAAAAAACTCAATCGAATTAGCGAATAAACATACAGACAGACGCGGAAAGCGACTTCATTTTATACTATGTAATAAAGAAGATACCATACTATAATATATAGAACTCACAATGATCTCGGCATGATGATCTCTGTTCCCAGCGAGTCCGTATGTGGGTATATCTCCGAGCGTGCGACAGAACTCGGCCGTGGCGTCCAGCACCATGGCGCCACCACCACCACCCTCCCCCTCCTCCTCCTCCTCGATCGGCTCCTCCTTGGTTCGCTCCAGGATCTCCTCCACCTGGGGCACAAGATAATGTAGCTAGTACATATCCACTGGTATAGCGAGTGTGCTTTGCTGCCACCATCGAACAATTAATCCAAAGACGTTCATTTTGGTTGAAATATATTACGCCAATTTCCCACCGCTGACAATCCGCTCTTATTGGCTAAGTCAAAGACAAATGCACTCTGATTGGCCAAGTCAAAAACACATGATGCAGTGCTTACTGTTCAAAATCTGTGAAAAATCACTGACTAGTTGCGGAATTTGATTGTTCAGTATTCTACTCTAAAAGGATTTTTCCTCGATGGCTGCCAATGATCGCCAGACACATTTGCAATGCCACGGATTGCCAGTGTTGCCGACTTTGATAAATTCGTTTCACGCCTTTTTTGAAGAACCACATATGCAGGAGCAGTCTTTTTATGACATGCTAGCTGTGTAAGAGTATTACAGTAGATAAAACATATCTTCTACAATCTTAAGAAAACAAAAACGAACTACGAACTTTTTATGATTTTAATTAGGAATTTTCTTAATACCTCTATGGTCAAAATACCTGTCAAATCGTGAATCGGTTCAAATTGGTTCGAATTATCAACAATATTTTGAGCATAGAGGTATCATAAGAAAACTCCTCATTTTTTGCTGGACAAAGTTAATCACTATTGAACCGTCGAAAAAAGGATGGGCATAGTAGGTATACAATTATTTGGCATCTCTCGTTTGCAACGTCCCGTAGAGCGTGTTGTGTATAGTGTATAGGGTAGGTTACCTTGGCGAGGGTGTGCGCGGGCGTGGCGGTCTGGCGCAGGCGCCGGGCGCGCGCCAGCGCCAGCTGCAGCTCCGAGTCGGGCTCCGTCTCCTCCTCGTCCACCGCGCCCGACAAACTCATCTGCTCCGGCTTCACATCTGACACAACACAACAACACTTTTTTTTTTTTTTTTTACTGTTTATAGGCCTGTGTTTGACCGCAATCTCACCATGGTAAGTGATGATGCGGCCGAAGGTGGTAAGCACACAAAGCCTAGAAGGGACTGGCTCTCAAGTGCAGCTGTCGGAACACACCGAAAGGTGCTTGGCGACAGATTTTCAACTTGAGGGTGGTAGCCAGCCAGGCGGGTACTACAAAGTACCCTACCACCGTGCTATGGTTTCCTCACGATGTTTTCCTTCACCGAAAGCTCAAGCTCATTGCAGGATTCGAACCCGGGAACTTCGCCTCGGTATCCGACGTCACTACCACTGAGCTATCATCGCCTTAACACATTTTACAGCCTTTGTAGCACATTCTTCACATTTTGGCCTTCTGCAATCATAGCAGAACTTTTACTAGGGAAACCATCTGATATAATACTAAATAAACATAAATTTGGCATAAATTAAGTGAAATGGTAGGAGTCTAATGATCCTAGTCTTATTTCACGTAGGATGCGTTGTGAAAACCTTATTATGTGAAATTCCATCTGATTCAAATCAAAATCAAAATCAAAAAGTCATTTATTCAGTTTAGGCCCTAGTAAGGCACTTATGAACGTTATGTACATACAGTTGAATTTACCACCGGTTCGGAATACACTTAAACTGAGAAGACTAATCCGAGATACCATGCAAAAAGTTTCTTGGAACGAAACTCAAATACGATATTCCATTATAATATTGAAATAAACATTAACGATTGAGAAATCTTATAATCCACCATGTGCTAAATGAAATCTACTATAGTCATCGAACAATTAACCCAAGTAGCGTAATGACGTTCATTTTGCTTGCAATCTATTCAGACATGTCCTCACCACCGACAATGCACTCTGATTGGCTAAGTCAAGGCCACATGCGCTCTGATTGGCCAAGTAAAGAACACACGCTGCAGTGATTGGTCCTTACTGTTCAAAATCACTGACTAGTTTCGGAATCGGATTGCTCGGTATTACTTCTCTAAGGGATTGTTTCTCGATGACTATAGTATACGACATTTTAATTTTTTATATTAGATAAGAGTGCGTACATTCATACCACGGTAAGTGATATGTTACTATAACACAGCGGTAAGTTCTAGACTTAAACAAGTTGACGACACACACGAGGTACTCTCCTCGCATAAACTCTTGCATAATAGGACAGTGGTACACATAAAGACATGTAAGAGTAGACAGTGAGTATATTACCAGTGTCGTCTGTTTCGAGCGGCGCGGTACCAGCGTCGTAGTCGTCCACATTTATGGGTTCCTGTTTAGCCTTTTTGCGCATTTTACCCTGTAACATTGCATTAGTTCAATAACCATTTTTCATATAATTCTAGATTTCATCGTCGCGTGTGCTCTCGCTCGCATTGAAGAGCGTACAAAACTTGTTTGTTCTGTGTTAAATGTTAATTAATTGTTACTAAAAATGTTTACCACCTCTCAATAATCGCTTGCGCATTTCCGTTTCATAAGGTTGACCAGATATAAAACGACTATTGATAGACGTGGATTTTATTTGACATGAAAAACAATTCAAAGAGGTGTTAAACTAAGTACTGAGTTCGAATGATACATATCATATTATAATAAAATAAAATAAAAATTATGAATTTACACAATCAAAAAGTCATTGACAGCCTTATTGCTATGTTCGATACTTAAAAACATCTCACGATTGTAAATTGTTGATATGACATATTAGACCTTATTGCGCGCGGTATGAGATGGATGATGGAATTGAGTTTGAAATGTGATTTATTATATTTATTAGTGATAAATATGTTCAGTCCGCGACTGTACGTACCCGTCTCTTGGTCTTCTTGAACTTGGCCTGTATCTCGTGCTCGTCCATGTAGTCGGCGGCGGGGCGCAGCGCCGGCAGCTGCAGCGACTCCAGCCGCCGGCCCACGCCGCCCTCCAGCCGCTCCGCCCGCTGTACATCACAACACACTCATCACAGGAAATACCAGTACCTCCACCTTACAGAAGATCGCAGCCAAATAACATTACCCTATTATGTTTTAGTTTCTCTGAGCTCCATGAAGATGCGCTGTGCTAGCAGTGTGCAGGGACCAGTAATATCATCATCATCAGCATATAATGTCCCACTGCTGCGCACAAGCCTCTTGCACACAAATGAAGGTGAAAAGGAATGGGCAGATACTCGACCACGAATCGATGGAGGTAGGCTAAGAGTCAACCTAATGTTGGAGATTTCAAGCCACCTAGAAGGCCTCTAACTAGCTTAATGACTAAAACATTTAAGTGATAACCGGGACCAACGTCTTTACGTGCCTTCCAAATTACGGAAAACGCTCGAGATGAAATACCAGGGGCCCAATTCTCACCCAATCGAAACTGATCGCTCGATCGAAAAAAGCACGAATTCTAACTTTTACGAACGTTACCTTATTCTGGCAATTTCAAGGCCGGCATATTTAGAAGGGAAACCAGTCAGCTAGAGCGTTGATTGGTCGGGACCGTTCGAATTGACTCCGCCCCTCGAAATTTTACAGTCGAATAGGACTCGAACCGTAAGTTCGATTCGAAGGCTAGTTCGAGGGAAGTGAGAATTGGGCCCTTGTACAGTAACTTAACCGCTTACCATCAGGCCAGCTTGCCTTCTCAGTAGTATAAAAAAAACTCACCATCATATCCCTGAACTTCTTGGCCTCAATAGCGGCCTCGTCTCCAATGAAGAACCCTCGTTGTTTGTGAGCGGCGTCCTTTTCTATCTCCTCGTCGTACTTGGCGAGCACCGGCTTGGAGTAGCCCAGCGCGGCGGCCTCCATGTCCTCATCGTCGTCGTACGCCTGGTACCCGGCCTTAGCCTTCTTGCGGTCTTCTATGTTCTACAACACGATATACAGGCCTATTTGTAATCCATCTGAACTGCTTTATGCGGTGGACAACTTATAGGTTGGAACCAACTGTGAAATCAATATTCACTTTTTATAGTGACAGGTGAACTTGCATGTTTGAACGTTTCAATACTACAGGAACTATTGAATAACAAAAAAGTAATGAACAGTGAATACATTTTTCACCTTACTCCCATGTGACGGTAGCGAAACGGCCAAGCCACATATTTTGACTACGGTGTGTAGAGTTTGTGAAGTTAGGGCTTGTAGAGTAAGTGCATGTAGATTTATAAGCTTGGCTCTACATGAGATCTGATAACTTTTCGACAGTACGAGCCATATGTCTTGGCGGCAACATTTTACATAAAAATGTTTTTGTTGGGATCAATTTGGTTAAAACCTTTTTAATAGTTTTTTTTTTTACTGTTTATAGGTCTGTGTTTGACCGCAATCTCACCATGGTAAGTGATGATGCGGCCGAAGGTGGTAAGCACACAAAGCCTAGAAGGAACTGGCTCTCAAGTATTAAAGTAAGTAGTAGTTAAGTAGTGGTATTGTAGCTCAAAAAAAACATTCTACAACTTGTGTCATTTATTTAGTTTTCTGTATTTATTAGCTGTAAGCATTTTAAAAGGTTTTTTTTATGTGTATAGGCCAGTGGCCGAAGGTGGTAAGCACACAAAGCCTTGAAGGAATTGGCTCTAAAGTGCAGCTGTTGGGTGGTAGCCAGCCAGATGGGTACTACAAAGTACCCTACTACCGTGCTATGGTTTCCTCGCGATGTTTTCCTTCACCGGGACCTTCGTCTCAGTATCCGATGTCACTGCCACAGAGCTATCATTACCTTACCTAAATTAAAATGGCTGAACCACTGTTATAGTATATTTAAAAAGTGTTCCTTAGCAATGTTTCATGGTGATCAATCAAGCAGTGTGTAGGATAATCAGCGCTACGAACCAAGATGCATGATATCAGTATGTAATACCTTCTTGTACTTCTCGTCGTCGACAATGTTGACGTTGACGAGCACGTCCTCGTCGTCCTCGGCCAGCACCTCCTTGTCGGCCAGCGTCAGCACCGTCTCGCGTTCATCACCCAACTACCAACAAACAATAAAGAGATGTATAACTTATTAGCATGTATTTAATGCCTTAACTATTAATTCTCTCTATTCCAACACAACAAATCAAAACTAGAACCAAAGATACTGAATTGCACACTAGATAAATCAAACTGAGTATTAGTTTTATGGTTTATGCAAAACTGTTTGAACTGGGTGATCATCTAGCGCTCGCCGGCCGCTGCCGCGACACCACTCGCTTCGCTCGCTTGGCTCGCGCTATATTGGCCCTGATTCTGTTGTTCACAACTAAACTAATTTAAATGTAACTATGTCTCTTTCTAACAAAGAACATAAGAAAAGGATGTAAGAAATTTAGTCCTGTCAAATTAGTCCAATGCTTGTTTTCAATATAAATTTAGTCGCCATCTATCGCGGTCACGCCTAAATACACGCAAAATAAGACTGCAAAGATTAATTTGACAACTATTTTCTATCCTTTTTCAATCATGTTCGTAAGAAAGAGATGAGATGTAACTAAAATTAGTTTAGTGCGATTTACAACAGAATCGGCACCATTGTCACAGTTTTAACCTAACCTAACCTAACCAACTGTATTTGGAGTGCACCGAGTCGAATCTGGATGATAGAACATGTTTTGATGAATAGGTAGTTTAATTGTACACCAATAATTTTTCTGATATGCAATAAGTAAATTAGAGGATAGTCTTAAGTTTGCGTAATTTTTAAACACAGGTGCAATTAAATATATCCCTAACTTATTTTTGGATTGATACGTTATGTTTTATTTCTACATAATTATATATGGTATGTTATACATACGGCGTCGATGTCGTGTGCCACTCGCAGCCCCTTCAGGTTGTTGGCGGTGTAGCTGCTATGTCGCTCGGCTCGCTCCTCCTCCGCCACCAGCGCCGTCACGCCGAACACTTCGTCCATTTCATCCAGCATCGCTGCCTGGAAACACATAACAATAATAAAACCGCTGGGCAGATTGTGGCGACCTGTTGGTGAGTAGCGACACCATGAAGCCGAGACCTCCTGGGGGCCCCTCATCGAGGAAATATCCCTATAGAGTAGTAATACTGAACAATATAATTCCACAACTAGTCAGTGATTTGTCACTGAATTTGAATAGTAAGGACCACTCGCTGCGTCGTGTGTTTTTGTCTTGGCCAATCAGAGTGCATGCGTCTTTGTATTAACCAATCAGCGCGCATTGTCGGCGGTGGGAAATTGGCGGACTTTATTTCAACCAAAATGAACGTCATTGCGCTTCTATAGGTTAATTGTTCCATGGGGCCCCTTAACAGGCCGGTGGAGCGCGAGACATATGCTCGACAATGGTGGAAGTGCTCAATCTGTGTAACAGCGGGGAAACCAGCTCCGAGATAACTCGCGCTGGTGAAACCGGTGCACATCTCTCGACACCCTTAGCTGCTGATACTAAAGTTGCTGCCTTTGTCACCTTTCGTTGAGATTTTTTTGGCCCATATAGTAAGCGGCGAGTCACCGGCTTTCAGGATAATCAATATTGAGACGTTTAATTTTGACAGCGTCCCGTTGTTACAATCAATAGCCCAGCAACCAGTCCAGCAAGCTCCCTCCCATAGACCTAGTCTTCACGGGTGCCGTATCTGCCTGTCTCTTGTCTCTTCAATAGTGCTGGCAGAGATAGTATTCACTTAGTGTACATAGCTCAACGTTAACATATCTTAAAGGGACCTCTACGTGTTGGATCTGTATCCACACGCTTTCCAAAAGGACACGTCCTCGGACCGTGAAATTCCATAAGGAAAGATACAAACAATAATAATAAAGAAAAAACTAGTAGTTATTTTCTTTAAATTTATTCAAGGTAATCAAAGAATGGACCCGCACCCATATTTGCTATCTTTATGACATTCTCACCCTTTTAGCAGCGTCACGTTTCTGTTTGTCGATCTCCCGGGACCTCTTGACCCACGCGAGCGCGTCGTCCTCATCAGGCTCGTCCGCCAGCAGGGTTGTCTGTAACCTGACCATCAAACCATACTAATTAGCCTTAAAAATTGACCATGCGAGCGCGAAGCGTCTCCGCTTCAACTTGGACAAAAATGCTTTCATATAACTGTCCGGTGGATGTACAGCACTGTACACCTGCTGTACATCCACCGGACAGGTGAAATTTTGTGATTTGATTCTTATATGAATTTTAATTCAGTTTTAAGCTACACAAAGACAGACTCTACAGGAGGTCTACAGCTCACAGAGCCACGTATGTTATTATTAAGTAGATCGTAGACAATGAAGAATGTTCACTAATTTAGAATTTTAGCTCTACGAATATTTTGTAGAAAATAAAAAATACGTGTGAAAGAATTATTTTGATAAGTCAATTAGTTTCTGAGATATTGAATTTTAAAATGAGCGCGCGACGCTGGATTCCATCGGCCCGGTACTCGATGCGATGACGTCATGTTTCAACGCTCGCTCAGTCAATCGCGCTCACTGAACAAATACCCTGACAGGGTCGCGCTCTTCCGTACGTTTCCCTAGAAGATTATGACTTTTTTGGTTTTTAAATGTCCAATACAAATACTAGAAAATCATGTGTTGTGCCAAAATGTAAAAATACAACCACCAGTCCACCGGAAAAGTTGATTTTACTCGTTCCAGTGGATGTCCAAATGCGAGAGAAATGGATAAAAACTGTGAAGGGGTTGGATCTCTTTAGAGATAAAAGCAAAGTGTATTGCTGTGAAGATCGTTTTGACGTAAGAATAGTGACAGTCTACTATGTACCTATACAGGCTGTTGTTTTGGTCGGCGACAAGCGACCCAGGAGCGGTAGTACAAAATATATATTCCCCAAAAATGGACTTAATTCCATTAAATACTGTAAATATGATGAGAAATACCTTATTCAATTTGAAATAAAATTACCGCAAAGTATGGTTACTAAGCACGTGCACAGACTAGAACTAGGCACAAGCTGCCATCGCCCCACCCCTTAACTCCCTCGTACTCCCGTTAAGTATTATCTCTACACTTTAGCTTATTACATGATTTTCAAAATTTTAATTTTTTTAATATTTTTTTTAGCACCAGTATCATTATCGACCCTGAGTCGCTTGTCGCTGACCAAAACAACGACCTGTATATTGTACTCGTTTGTATTGTGCAGTTATTTGATAACCCCGTGCTGCCGAGGTTTCACCCGCGCGTAGCGTTTTAATTATTTTGCACGGATGCCCTTATAATTTTTCTTAAATAAAAGTAGTTTAAGTTATTCCTTATAACATCCGCTATCTACCAGTGAGTCTCGTCTACATCGGTCCAGCCGTTTAGGAAATCAGCCGTAACAAACTAGTGTTTCACCCGACGACGACGGTTTTATTGCGGGGAAAACAAAATATTTTTTCTAAAATAAATGTACGTTACTTCTTATAATATAAGCTATCAGACATTAAAAATCCAGTCAAAATCTGTCCAGCCGTTTCGGAGAACCGGAAAATTAATTAAAAAAATGTTCTTATTTGCATAAGAAGCCAACCTACCTACCTTTTTTATTAGCGTGGGGAAATCTTCCTAGGATACCCAACCATCTTGGGGGGAGCCACCAGGTTATGCCGAACTTTTAGCGGATTAAAACCCCAAAGGTTATCGCCAACCGTATATAGGTACTTTCATGTTGTTATTTTGATTTTACACAACAGACACTTCAAGTTTATTTATTTGGATAAATAAAGTAGATAGACATAAAAAAGGCCAAGTACATGTACAATACACGACATTTGCAATATATCAATTTATTTAGTTAAATTCACTAACAAGAGTATAAATAGGTATAGACAAACATTACTAATAAAATTTGTTGTCGACATAAAACTTAAAAGGTTCAGTACCTACTTGTGTTGCAGCTATAAAATCATTATTTTAGGTATAAGTGCCTTACTAGGGCCTAAACTGAATAAAATACTTTTAGATTTTTTGATTATAGGTGTTAGATAGACAGGAGAGTAAGCATTTGCATTCTTACTTACTTCTCGCTTTTCGGCGGCAACCGAATAACTATTCGTCGATAAATAATAAAACTTGTAAAATGATTATATGATTTGGACATCGCATTCAATTATTATTTTATTATATTGCTTTAGTATATTACATTAGTTATTAGTTTCAATTTAAATTTATAATTTTGAATGCTATTCTGGAGCGATATGTGTTGACCTTATTTTAAGATTCCACCTAAATTGTACATTTCTGGCGAAATAAACAATTTCATTTCATTTCAACAATAAGTCCATCTATTTTATGTCGATTTTACGATTGCCCTTTTTCAAATCCATAATACTTTCCATAATAGCGCAAGATATGTATTGTACCACCGCTAGCGACTAATACGAGTGAACGGAGCGTTATAACATGACGTCAACCGCGGTCACGTGACCGTTAGCGGGCCTCGATATTTAGGGGAATTTTAAATGTCTGTAAAATCATAACTACTTGGTTTTTTTTAATGAAACAAAAACTAATGTATTTGTATACATAATTGCTCTACTGTTACAAACTTTCAAGCGATTTTGCATACCTATTAACATTCCTCATTCGTTGTTTTCACACACTACTCAACCAAAAAGGATTTTCACCTGAGACGGATATACTGGGTAGGTACCAAGAAAATTAATAGTTAAAGCTAGAGTGTGCTAGTCAGCTTTATGTTCCATAATTATTGGTCCTTCATGCTTAAAAACTGCATATATTGGTGCTGATTCTGTTGTTTACAACTAAACTAATTTTAATCACACTATGTCTCTTTATAACAAAGAACATAAGAAAAGGATGTAAGAAATTTAGTCCTGTCAAATAAGTTCAATGCTTTTTTTCAATATAAATTTAGGCGCCATCTATCGCGGTTACGCCTAAATACCCGTAAAATAAGACGGCAAAGATTAATTTGACAGCTTTAAATATATTCTATCCTTTTCCAATAATGTTCGTAAGAAAGAGATGAGATGTGACTAAAATAAGTTTAGTGCGATTTACAACAGAATCGGCACCATTCTTGTACTAAAATTATCAACTAATAAAGTACAAGTGAAACATACTTTTGCTCAAGTTTCCGCTTCTCCCGCCGTTCCTCCAGCTTCTCCTTGAGTTTCTCAGTTTTCTTCTGCTGCGCGATGTTCGCGGCCGGCTTGTGGTAGAACTCACCCAGGTCGTCCTTGAGCTTGCCATCCTCTAGTCCATACAAAAATACATTCAATACTGCCGTCATATTAAAAGAAATAGGCATATTCTACGTACATTACTCAGCAATTGTTTGAACTGCAGCTTTATTCTAATAGTTAAAACTAAGACTCAAATTAGGCCGAAAAACACATTTAAATAATGATACTTGTTAATTTAATGGTATCACACATATAAGTTTTATTTCTATCTGTTCACAGCAACTGAAAATTATTTTGGAATTGAAAAACAAGGGTGATAGTTACCGGCGGGTTTCTCAGCATGTTCTAACGGCTTGAGGCCAAGTTTGGCTCTCAGTTTGTTGGTTTCTTCGATGGACAGGCTCTCCTGTGCGCTGCTCGGCGCCGCTATGGGCGACCGCTCACGTTGCTCACGTTCCCTTTCACGTTCACGATCCCGTTCACGCTCGAAGCTTTTGTCTCTGTACACATTCATACAACAGTTACAGTAGCACTCAACTGATATGGCTTACCGATGTACCTGCGCAGAAGATACATTTTCAAAGCGCGGGAACCGCTATTGGTCTGCAGCTGCCGCCATGTTAGCGCGCGTCGTGCGGAGGGGCGTGACTTGCGAGTGAGACGGAACTAACAGCTGCAGTGTATTATGAACCTTATAGTAGATATCTAAGGTTGATTGTAAGTTTAAGCATTCTTTCGTTAATCTTCGGGGCCATACTTTCTTATATGTGCGAACGAAGATTCACGACGCGCCTTATCAGTTGGGTACTACTGTAATATTTTTAATACTATACTTTGTATCGTTTTTTTTTTTGAATTTTTTTAATTCTTTTTAATAAATGATGATATGATATGATAATACAATACAATTTTAGCATAGTGTTTATTCGCTCCAAGAGCAGCTCGACTGGGGAAATACCTCCACCTTACAGAATACCGCAGCCTAGTAACTATATGTTACGTTCCTGCGTGTGAGTAAGGTCGCCAGAGCTTATTGAGGAGGGGGTCGGTAACGTGTGAGTGATGCCACGTGTTACAAGCGTCCATATGGCTACAGTAACCGTTCATACCATCAGGCGAGCCACATGCTTGTTTTACAACTTCATGGTATAAAAAAATGGCTAAGCTGTAGAGGACTCCTAAAACCTGAATCTCCAGCAGACGATAAGTAACGAAGACATTTTCAAAACCATGGGATAGCCAATGCGTTTATAATGAAGGTCTATAATAATAGATTAATTTATCAACAGCATTTTCAATCTGTATTTACACCTCCCAGTACTGGACGGATAGCATCCTCCTGTTTTCTTTTTAAATTGTATTGTCCAGTACCTTTAAGTACCAGCCTAGCTGTTCTATAATATTGTTATTGTGATTTTACTGCAATGTATCTTATTCTATTTATGGTATAAATAAATGCAAATGTTTAGTATGTACCTGTGTGCGTCCAAGTGTTCAATGTGCGAGCGATGTTGTTCCCGCATGCGTCGGTCGCGGTCTCGGTCGCGGTCGCGGTCGGCGCTGCGGCTGCGGCTGCGCGCGCCGGTAGCGGTCCCGTCGAACTCCGGCGGCGGCGGCGGCGGCGGCAAGTGCGAGTCCACAGGCACTTCCTCCACTGCAATAACGCCACAACACGGTTATTGCCCTGTCTTGAGCCTTACATTTAAACTAGCTTAATATTTTCTGTATTTTTTGGACAAAAACCGGTGGAGGCATATCATCAGCTCTAGAAGCAAACCCGATGCTAACCACGATCCTCAGACTCTCTCTCTCTCTCTATAGTCGTTCCCTCATGGAACGACTATAGAGAGAGAGAGAGAGAGAGAGTATTTTCTGTCGTTGTTTATGACTAGCTGTACCGCGTAATAGTAGTAGCGATAAAAAATAGCCGACAGTAAACGGGGATAATGTATTTTTTTTTAATCGGTTGAGTAGTTTTGCTGATTACCTCGTACATGCAAAGTAACTATGCCTCTTTATAATATTAGTGCAGACTATATATTTTTGACCAGTCGGTCGCTAATCAAACTACATTCTAGTAAGTCCTATTCAATTTATACTAATCTCTGGAACTACCAGTTGGATTAAAAAAACTTTTACTAATAAATAAATAAATAATAATATTTATTTATTCCTGAACTAGCGTGAGCTGTTTCAGGAGTCAGTTCCCACAATCAGTGCATTACAAGCATATTGTTAATTGGTGATCAACAGACAAAGTTCACATAAAAAGCTAGGAAGCTACATTATCCCCGAGTGTTATAGAATCGTGGGTAAAACCTCAGGGGAACAGCTACTTGATTAATAAAACCTTCCGTTTGGCTTCAAACTAGTTCAGACTCACTCTAGGGCGAGCAATACCGAAACCGAGGATGTTACACGATTGCTCGTAAAATGCCTATTCTCTCTAGCCTTGAAGTTGAAGTGTATTTCAATGTGCTGTGTATATAAAGTGCTATTCACATAATAAAGAAAAACGCCATGTCCATACAGGATATCGGGAGATGTTGTCATTTATTTACCTATGTATGTGAAGGTAAAGTAAATCTGATATTGTGACCTTAATGTTAGATGTGCATGTTTTCAATAATAATGTTTGCTATTATGTCAGTTACACTAATTAAATTTCAATGTAAATTAGAGAAGGAGTTTGGGCTCTAGAGATGGACAGAGACAGAATGGACTTGCGTTTGCCCTTCGCCTGACTCCATGAGGAGTTATAACGAGGCCGGGGATGTATTATGCTCACCCAGATATGCCTATTCACTCTGGTCTTGAAGACATCCAGGTTAAAAGTGTCGGGAAACAGACCCCGGAAGAGAGTTGCTGTTCGCATAAGGAACGAAGAAGCGAAGTGTTGTCCGTATTAGCGGGATGTAGACAACGCGTGTGTGGAAATTCTCCCGACGTCTTGTGGTTCGATGGAGAAATGGGGATGGTGAATATATACTATAGAACACCGTCAAACACGAAACATTACGTAGGCGCGTCGATGTTCAAGGCTCGATAATTCCGCCTCATGTAGCAAAACATCACAGACGAGTCTCCTAGCAAGACTAGCCTATGACTCTTGGCCCAAGCCACGTTAACCGGCATGTTTATTATGGCCACTGCTCAGTTCCCTTCGTAATTGATATAAATGTGTTATTCATATAGCCTAAAGCCTTCCTGCATAGAGGGTTGAGATAGGGTGCAACTCTAGGTAGCTGTAAAAACTACAACTAAGTCTATGCAGTTGTTCTCGATTGATAAGCTCACTGTATAATAATAAATGTAAGGCTGCTGATGCACACAATTTCAGACATTCATGTTTCTTTGTTCATCTGTAGATAAGCAAACATAGCACTCAGTGTGGCACTTGAAATTGTGCCCAAAGAAAAATAGCGCTGTGCTGGCCACATTACCCAAATCACACATGGACCAAAATAATCCAAATATGGCTAGGAAAAAGAAGAATGGTGGTCTACATTGCAGCCAGAGCTGGATCTACCATAGGAGTTAGAGAAGGCCAATACCTGTCAGGGTTCCTAGCATAATGATAAGAATTTAGAAATTAACATAAGAAATTTAATGCTGTTAAGGAATCAACTTAGGCTCTATTACTTTTAAAATAAGGCTAAGCTAGGAGCCATATTTGATAAACTGTCTTGTTTTGCCTCACTATGTATGTCTCTTTCTGTCACATAGGTGTTTCGTCACTCAAATATGCCCAGAGAAGTTTAACTGGTCGCGCGCACGACCAGACAAGAAAGACCTGCTAGAGTTAAAATTTATATGGAACAGTAACTAAATGACAGTTAATATTAAACCTTATGTCTTATACGTCACAGTGGCATTTCGCGCACAATGGCCGCGGTTCCCCTTAAACACAAACGGTCTGTATAAGGAAGGGTTAATAAATGTAACCTCGCTTGTTTCATGCCAGTTCATCTCAGTTGAAGGCCGACTTCCAAACAGCTGGTAACTTGACTTCCATAAGTTTAATTGAACAAATGGCTTTGTATTTGAATAGCTTTGATTTGAAAGGTGTTTGTAAGCAGTAGGTGCCATATTTTGATTCAGGTTTATAGTTAATAGGGAAACATTGTAATATTGTTATAGTAGGGTCAGTTCACACTGAGA
>CATOBL010000210.1:0-15637 GCA_951394255.1 Polyploca ridens | reverse complement strand
GGGGAATCTCACGGAAGTATAAAGTTTTTCAGATCCCGCAACGAATATAAAAGGAGAAATATATAAAGGTACGGAATGAGTAATAAAGTTGAGGAAATTCATCATGCCTAAGAGATGCCTGATTTTTGCAGGAAGAGAGTTCGTCTCAAACAATTGTTATTGCTTGGGTTTACTTGATATTTGCAATTAATATGCTTTTGTTGTCCGGGAAATATATCGTAAGTAAAGCTCGAGGACATTATATAGCAAAAAAAATGGAAATGGGAAAATCCACTCCACACATGAATTTATCAATAAGTTATTCATTTTAATGCGTTATTATCTTCTACAATATCAAAATCTTTATAGACCTATCCTTTCATAATGTGAATTCAATTTAACGTTAAATTCTTACGATAAGCTCATTAAAATTTCATGCAAATGACTAAACAATATTTAATTGCATACAATATTTCACAGTATTTAATTTTAAATCAGTTCTAACTACTTTCTATTTTGAAAAAATAAAATACGATTTGTATTTTCTGTGTGTTTTGTAGCTCATCGAATTAATGTTTAGGTTTTCCGGAAATAATATTTTCAGTTCATAACACAACCAGCAGACGGGCCCTTATATAATAATTCTTTCGGACCGGTGTGGTAAATTCAACCATATTATTATGTAACAACGCCTAAACTGAGAAAATGACTTTTTGATTTTGATTTATCTGAAAAACCAGTGACTCAATAATATTTTGGTATTTAAATATTATATCTCCCCTTTGCGCGCGGCTTCCGGGTACCTGAATACTTCGGATGTTTGATGACTGAGTCTGACCGCAAAGAAAAAAAAATTGAGACGGCCAAAAGAGACAAAGAGCTTTAATTTTTGGAACGTGTAATAAAGAAGTAATTTTCCTGGACAGACCGTTCAATGACATTGCAACGAACTTTTCATTTAAAGCGGTGTTAGCGAGAATTATTTCGAGTAGGTAATACATTGATTGGTTGATTTGATTTCAATCTACTTTGTAAGTACAATCATGAATGATTAGTGGTGGTGAGTGTGAAGTATCGGATCCGCCACGCTCGTTCGAGAGGCACGCGGCTCGATCGGCTCCCCCACGCAATAGGTACTTTTTGCTTACTATACATATGATACCTACTTATTTTATTTTGGCATATTATTTAATTGATATTGGAATAATTTGTCAGCGTAACAACACAAAAAATTCTATCAAATTACAATTATTTTAGATCTTATTAAATTACCAAAGTACCATGGTAATATGCTTTTCCAAATACTTGAGGTTTTTTTTGCAATACTTCACTATTCCTTGTAACTAATAATAATATGTAGTAGACCATTTTCGTATTGATTGTACTTAATTAAAACCATCTTCTTGACTTGATGAATTATGCGCCATTTAAAAAACGAAATATTTGGAATTGTATTTATTTTAAGTAACTACGTGAAACTTCAAATAAATACATAGAAACATTGCAAAATGTTTCGTTTTTAAATGACGCTTAATTCGTAAATAACTACTTTGAATTTATTTTAGAGTGCTATTATATTAATCTTATGCATTATATACTGCACTGAGCAAGAAAAATATCTCTAAAATTATCTCAATATCTGCTACAGCGGAAAAGCTCACTGACCGGCTTTTTCAGACGCTTCGCTTACGTGCGGTTCGACTGTATTTTTTTATATGCGTCCACCTAATTTGAAGAAATAAAACCATATATATAAATAAATAAAAGTAATTTATAATATGTTTTTTCATGAAAACATTTACTCACCACAGTCTCACGTTGAATATATTCGCGATCACTTAGACGGCCGGTATAGTAGGTAATATGCAAAGTAGTTGATACAGTGTGTGTACCAGTAAAGTGTCCAGTAGTTATTTAACAGTTAGATCGTGTCGTTGCCGGAGCGTGGTGCTAACGGCGCGGCCGGGCCGGCACTGAGGCGAGGCGGGCGCTCGCGCGATGCCGCCGCTCGACGCTCGACGCTCTCGGAGGCTTCGCGGCGCGAGCTTTCAGCGATACACGACACGACCCGCACGCACTGCACACTGCACTCGCCCTCGTCTCGTCTACCCACGCGTTGCGATTCTCTCGATCGTCTACTGTTCCGAGCGCCCGACGCACGTTTGAACTCTTTGCGGCGCCCGCTTTAGCGTATAAATATGAGGTCCGGTGGCGGGGGCTGGCGTCGGACCCCGACGCATTGCGAATCCACATCGGCATAAATTGAAGATGCAGCCGGTGTCCTCCCCATTGATTTTATTGCTTATCTATGAGATACAGCCAATTAGCAAAATTCTCACCCGCACTGTCGTGACTGCTTCCGTAAGAGATGCGCATGTTACGTATAAATAATACGAAAACAGCTCTGACACATTATGTCACTATGAATGTTAATATTGCAGCGTTTCAGGTAATCGTGTAATTCATTAATATTTTAATTATCGAATGAATACCCACTCTTAGGTTTGCATAAATGGTGATAGAATGTATGTGGATAAAACTATGCGACTTCTTTATCGTAGAAAGATCTAAATACACGTGCATGCTTACGACTCAAAAATCGAGACAAAAGTATAAAAAGATAACCCTGAAATGGCTAATAACGATAATGAATCCTGCTTGATCCTCGGTAATGAAAGGAGACTCCACGTATCCCACATGCATTCATGATTCGACACGGCATGAACACGTCAATTACTTTTTACATGGTCTTGTACTTTACAGTCTTTTAATCAGACGGAAAGATGAAATGAAGAAGGGTTTTATTGCTTTACTTTAAAAAAATATGATAATTTTATGATTTTATAGTAATTAAGTTCTTTTTAAAATTAGGTTTCAATTTCAATAACCCTAATCTCTAAAATCAATTGATGTCGAATTGATTGTATACATGTTATTAACTTTAAAGAATATAATAGTTATATTTATTTATAAACCAGAACATTAACAATATTATACATTTTCCTTCAAACCCCATGGAACTTAAAAGGAGATACGAGTTCATTTCAGATCTTTTAAATATTTAAAATAAATAACTCTATTATAAATGAATTGTCGATTTTCTATAATATTTAATATAATCCATATGTATTATTGCATTGATCCGTCTGGCTACGATATGTTATAGAAAAGTTAGTACTAGGATGGTTGGTGCAACTACATAGTTCTTGTTGTAGAATCTTTAGGAAGCCGCTATAAGTAAACTCAGGTACGCCGCCGCCGGCCATGGTAGGTCATTTTAATTTCTGGACTAAACTTCTGCAAGTTAGTAGTGGTTAACTGGTTACAGATATTTTATAAATAAATACACATAGCGCACATAGTTTAAAGTCCATCACAGACGTAGCTTTAATATATATTAATATGCCGAGCTATAAACCAGAACATTACCTATATTATAATATAAATTACAGTACAAGTTGGTGAAGTAACAGAAATATATATTATAGCTGCGTGTGCGGTCACTCAAAGAATATAGTATTGATAAATTAAATTATTAAAAGAAATAAAAAACCCGACTGCGTAAAACATAAATTAACTGAAAAGAGAAAAACAAGCTCTTAAATCTATAGAATTTTGAATATAACTTGAATTTTATAAGGTATTGCCGGGTCAGTTGGGTAAAAATATATCGTAATATGCCTTGCGATGATTGATATTAATATATATTATAGCTACGTCTGTGATGGGCTTAAAGTATATTAATTTATGAGCATTACTAGCTTCGTTTGCGTTTTTACCTGCCTTACCGTAGGATCTAATATGTACTAGGGATAAAATGTATCCTATTCTACGTGTTTTACTTATCCAAATCCGTTCAGCCGTTTGTGCATGATTGAGTCGCATTTATGAGATTTTTTCATGCTAATAGATTTTCAAAACAATCAGCTACCATACGTGTGACTTATGTAGTCAATAAGATAAAAAACTATTAAAATGGGGCTAGGTTAATCAGTGGTAATAAACATAAATGATATCTCTATACCACACAGTGTTAATTAAAAGAATTGCGAAAAATCCTTGCGAAGGAACCTGTGCGCAAAATTTCTAGATCGGCGCCAGCGATAGATTAGTCAGTCATAGTGGTGATGATTCAGTCAGCCAGGACAATTCTTTTTATATGTTCGGATTAGATAGACAGATAGATTGAGTAAATAAGAATTGTTTATCCCTTAAATATGAGCCTACAAGATTCCTCTACAGCTAAACAGTAGAGTAGGAAATCTAAAAGGAGTACTCTATATTGTATTGATATTAATATATATTATAGCTACGTCTGTGATGGGCTTAAAGTATATTAATTTATGAGCATTACTAGCTTCGTTTGCGTTTTTACCTGCCTTCCCGAAGGATCTAATATTTACTAGGGATAAAATGTATCCTATTCTACGTGTTTTACTTATCCGAATCCGTTCAGCCGTTTGTGCATGATTGAGTCGCATTTATGAGATTTTTTCATGCTAATAGATTTTCAAAACAATCAGCTACCATACGTGTGACTTATGTAGTCAATAAGATAAAAAACTATTAAAATGGGGCTAGGTTAATTAGTGGTAATAAACATAATTGGATTACTAAGTGGATTTATAATATATATTTGTATTAAACGAAGTATTAAGACGTAGAATCCTTCTAGGCTTTGTGTGCTTACCACCTTCGGCCGCATCATCACTTACCATGGTGAGATTGCGGTCAAACAAAGGCCTATAAAACAGTAAAAAAAAAAAAAAAAAATTATTTCTCCGTAATCGGCTATGAGTTTAAAAGCTGTAATGGTAAATCGTGTTATGATGTGGCTAGTTACCATTTTTTATGCCATTGGACATAGCATTCCGATAGTGTTATTTTTCTAAATGTAATTATTATTTCAGGACCTGATTAGACGCTAATTATTTGAACACTATCTACGTTTATCTTTGCCACCGGTTTGAAAATTATCCTTTATCAAAATGGAGCTAGTGGAGAGAAGCATATAAACAGAGAAAGAGAATGACTTAAGAGAAGTCATCTATTAAAGAATATAAATTATGTTTGTGTGTTCGTTCGTTCGTTCCTCTTTTATGCGTTCGTGCATGGTCATCCAAATGAGTTGAAACTTTATAAATATTGGCACTTCGATGAAAAATAGTATAACATTTTAAACTAAAAGGACATAACAATTCAGTAAGCTTGTAACTAATACCAAGGCATATCAAACAAGGATGCAGTCCGCCTGATGGTAAGTGGTTACTGTAGCCTATGGACGCTTGCAACACCAGGGGATCTGGATAGGATGGATATCGGCAATCGTCATCGTTAGTAAACGATCAATCATTGTATGGAATTGACATTTCAAATCGAATTATCACATGATTTGTAGAAAAAAAATTATGTCAATAGATGATCGTTTAATAACGATGACGATTGTCGACATCCATCTTGTCTAGGGCAGGGTTGTCACTCAATTATAATGAATATATTTTACTCCATTTAAAAATACATTTATATACCTTCAGAACATTTTTACACGACGCAAAAAACCGTTTCTTTATAATCGTCAATTTGAATTTCCGGTGAGACATTGTAAAGTAATTATCTATAACACGAACTTTTGATTAAAATAACTCTTTAGATATCATTATTAATTAACGTATAAAAACAAGTTATAACTATATACATAACAGTAATGCAAAATCACAGATGTGTGAATATCAAGGCACCAAGGAAAGAAAACCAATAAAAGTAAAACACGTTTTCCGGAGATTAAACGGTAACAGGACAGTGGTCATTTCATTTGTACAAATAGATCGGTCAACGAGTGTACTTGTGAGAGCTTCAACCATATTCGGTCAATGAGCCAACTTAGTAAATAAAGAGCGCACACAGCTTGACGTTATTGGAAGATAATTTCACGTTTTAGATCAGTGACAAAATTATATTGGTAAAAACGACACGTATATCTAGGCTTCAATTATTAATAACTAGCTGTCCCCGCATTCCTGGGATAAAATGTAGCCTATGTCTTTCTCCATAGGCTATGTGCATGCCAAATTTCGTCGTGATCGGTTGTGTAGTTAAGGCGTGAAAGCGTAACAAATACATAAACAAACAAACTCACATTCATATTTTTAATATTAGTATGGATGCTAGCTTTCCGGCCCACGGACATAGGCCTCCGAAACCTTACCATGGTCAGGGATGATATGGGCGAAGGTGGTAAGCACACACAGCCTAGAAGAAACTGGCTATCAAGTGCAGCTGTCAGAACACACCGATAAGTGCTTGGCGACAGATTGTCTATTTAAGGGTGCTAGCCAGCCAGGTGGGTACTACAAATTACCCACCTGGCTGGCCCAACGTGCTGTGGTTTCCTCACGAAAGCTCAAGCTCATTCTAGGATTCAAACCCTTATTTATTAATAGACGAGCAGCTTGGTAGCTGATATCTCTATACCACACAGTGTTAATTAAAAGAATTGCGAAAAATCCTTGCGAAGGAACCTGTGCGCAAAATTTCTAGATCGGCGCCAGCGATAGATTAGTCAGTCATAGTAGTGATGATTCAGTCAGCCAGGACAATTCTTTTTATATGTTCGGATTAGATAGACAGATAGATTGAGTAGATAAGAATTGTTTATCCCTTAAATATGAGCCTACAAGCTCTTCTACAGCTAAACAGTAGAGTATGATTTCTAAAAGGAGTACTCTACATTGTAGAGTTTACAATATTAAGCTTACTGTACTGTAGGCATTATGCTTTTATATACTGAATACTGTCACCTGAGTCCTAATAATGGGACATGCTTACCAACTTACGCTTTAAGTATCAGCATTCATTCATTGCTATACAATTTAACTTCAAAAGCTTTCACTTTTACTTCATGAATTTTAATAGAGCTTCATATTTGTTCCCATTGTGTTAAGCATTTATTTAATGTTTATGTAATAACAACATAATTATTTGAGGTTAACATAATATGAATATTTTACCTTTGAACATTGTTTACATGCAATTATCTGAATGCAAAGGCCAGTGACACTCGTAAGCGCCGGTTTTTTATATAACTAATTAAAGCGGACTCAATCCGCACATAACGGCCGCAAACATTACTATGCTAATTTATTATTAGGGTATTTTCTTGGCATCCGCAATGTGACATACATTTTTTTAAGACTTAACTGTAGCGGAAATATGATTGATAGTTGACCGTTTAAGTGTGCTTTAGTTGTCCGTATCTCTTGCAGGGTTATTTTGTGCATATCTTAATCTGTGTGCTTAATCATGAGCATAGACGCCCAGACAAATATGCAACATTTATCACATTATATCAACGTGAATCTAAACGGTAACTGAACTACAATCAACTAAATAATAAAGAATCTCTTCCACTACTATAAAGTATACATCACCTACTAGGCAATGATCATCAATCTGCTTCGGGCATTGGTGGCCCAAAAGGTGCCAAACGAGACCCTATTACTAAGCCTCTACTGTCTATCCGTCCGTCTATCTATCAGTGGGCTGTATCTCTTGAAGCATAATATGTATATAGACAGCTGAAATTTTCACAGAATATGTATTTCTATTGCTTCTAAAACAAAAATGACTCACACACGGAGGGCTCCTCCGTATACGAGTCCGACTCGCACTTTGCTGGTTTTTTTATGTCACCTGTAGTTAAATGGTCATCGTCATCTATAGACAATGGCAATACCAGAGAGATTGACAATGTGTTGTCGACCTTCACAAAGCCTAGAAGGCTACAGGCTCTCTAATATGTAGCATGCCATATAGTCCATAAAAGTACCTATTATCTAACATGGTTTCTTATTTATTTTTGTACCTATTAGTTAATTTGCCCACGAAGCATTATTAACTTAGATTTATACTATTTCATTGATTGACGCGAGTTTACGGCTGCAATTTTTCCACAAACAACTTAAGTAAATCGCTTGTTTACACTACAGAGCATTTTGTATGAGCTTATAAAAAGCATAACCTCTCAGTGGGGTGTATGAAGTCTGTCGTAGGCGCCACCTGCTCCAAAGACAATAATTCGGGCGTGCGGGGGCGGATATAAGCCGAATAAAGAATCGCGATGTGTGCAGATTTCACGGATGTAGTGGTAGCTATTCGTAGGTAGCGACTATTGATTTTGTCCACCCCAGACCGCACACCCGCCGAACTGCATCGTTTCCCGCTGCCTAACACATAATACCCATCTATTATTATCAATTTATTGATTTCTATAGAAATATTTACCCAATTTAGATGTGAATTTATTGCAGACAAGAATTTATTCCTGCTTCACTCACACGTATCCTCATTAGTCAAACCAATTTACATAGTTACAAAGTTTGCATTTACACATTGTAGATTGTAAATTAGGTACCTAATTTACATAAAATGTGAGTTCGTTTAGCGGATGCGTATTCTACTAAGTATAATAGCTTATGTTTCAATACAATTTATTCGTTGGACAAGCGCCTGTTCTTTTTATTTATTCGTGATTATGTTATTATCGTACCTAATTGTACGTCTTGAAAAATAAAACCGTTATTTTTGTTTAAATATAAGATAAAAGGTATGTTTGTTAATTGTCATTTTTCCTTATAGTATGCAAAAAAATATATTCAGTGTGTATACAGTACAAGGAGCGAGGAGTCAGCACTCGAATATGAGCGGGTCGTGGCGGTGGCGATGGCGAACCTTCCACGAATTTCCCGATTATAAAACCGGTCAAGCCTGGGAATCGTTCACTGATGCCTTTATAAAACGTGATAGGTGTTCGAACTCCGCTTCTCACTAGCCATTCGCGTACTCGTCATCTATGCAATTCTATTCAATTCACCACACACAAGAATACGTCACCCACCTCCATATTAAATTCAATTTTACGGTCTAAAATTCATTTGTAAATATTTCACTTTATAACCGTGAGAAACGATCATTGTTTACTTTCAAATGTAGAATTAAAAACTCCGTGAACCGTCTAAAGACGAGGGCAATGACGTATACACTCAGTGTTCCGTTAATGCCAAATTAAGTCAACTTTACACGGTGACTTTAATCTCAAAAGAATCAGCGTACAATTTATCTGACGCTGATACAGAATCAGTATTTTGATAACCGGAACTGAAGCCGATAAAATATTGATTTACAAATCTTTTACTTTGATAAATAAATTATATTTTCTTAATTAAACTAATGACTTTACTACTACCTACCTACATGTAATCGAGTGAAATAGGAATTTTCTACGTTTAGCGCTTGATTATTCATTTTATCGTTCTACAGTCGTATTGAAAAATCTCCGCTTATTAAAATAAGAACCTAACCTAATGACGTAGGAGATAGCTAGTTCTGTGTATCGCTTGAATCATTCCTTTCAGAAATCTCGTGACGAGGATAAAATATATACCTACTAATTAATCATTCAACAAGGTATACTCAGATAACGGATTGACATACTTTTATTCTTTGTCTATAAAAATAATATTAACTGTTTTATTATGCTTTTTTCTGAATAATAATGATTTATTATTAGCAATTTGATATTTCGCACAATATTTTATTGCATTAATAACTTTGTCTACAATACATCGATAAATTATATTAAAGACTAGTTGTTCCCCGCGGGTTCATCCACGTTCCGTGAATATAAAGTAGGTATCCTTTGTGGCTCTCCGTGGTCCAAGCTACTTCTCTGACAATATTCATCAAAATTTAACTTTTCGGCAATTACTTTATTGATAAATTATTGTGTATACCTATTGATTATGTATTTATAACAACTTTCGAGATAAATAAATAAGATAATCGGCTAGAACTTCCATTTCTAAATACTTAAAAGCTTTACAAATTTTAAGTTTGTAGGATTAGCTCCTGGGCTTTCGTAATTGGTGACTGAGAATTATTAAAATTTATACAAAAACTGTATAACCACCTAATTTAACTAACTTAACTACTCTAAAAATAATAAAAATAATATTATTTAGGTTATTAGTTTTGAATTAGTTTAGAAATTATGTGATTATAGGAATATGGTAATATATTCATGTTAATTAGCTACAATCTTGTAGAACATTTTTATTTATTAATTAAGTGCTAAACTGCTAATCGACTACATAAATATCTACCATAAAGGAGTGATCTACTTCTGTGTAACGGGTTTTTTTTAAATAACAAATTCAAGGGATATTCTCACGCTTTGCAAAACGACAATACTTGTAGAACTGGATTATATTTTTAATATGACTCACGCAGACCGTGGCACCTGAATGTGTCTGTACCGTAATAAATTGATATGCCACTTCATCCATAAGTGGGAGAATTAATTTTATGATAACGTAAAAAGGTAACACCCGTTTTTATCATAATATCTACTCCTACATATACATTATAATGATAATAGTTTATTTATCAGTATTCAAAATTAAGGTGAAGTTGGCATTATACGATATCCGTTGATGCTCGAGGAGTCACACTCAAAATGTTTGCGATTTCTGTTACCAAAATGTTCCATACTAAGATTATAATCCTGGCCTACTATAGTTGAAGAGTTTGTATGTAATCAGATGAGCTATCAGCCCCCCTAGACAAGATGGTTGTCGACAATCGTCATGTCACCTTTGTATGGGATTGACATAAGAGATTGTTAAAAATCTCGTGATATTTCGATTTGAAATGTCAATCCCATACAAAGGTTGATCGTTTACTAACGATGACGATTGTAGATATAGCCATAATTTCTTTAATAATTAGTTGCTGAAAAAAAGGAAGTGACAGTGACCAAAGCAGAACTTGCTTATATGAAAAAAAAATGATGACCCTAGAGGCATTATTCAGGAAGAAAATAGGGGAATACATTTGTATGGAATAATCGCAGCGAAAAAACAGCTTACAACGCGTCGTGGTCACTGGCTCTTATAAAAGCGCCCATGACGCGTTGTGGTAATCATAGAAAGACCAACTAGCGAAATTCGTATTGTGGCTACCATGCTATACGACCGCACGCGTTGTGGCAATGAAGAAAAGCCAGGACGCATTCTAAGCACAAGTTCCTCCGAACTGGATTGACGGGACTTTTATAGCTCAAGTTACTCCTTGAGCTATTTTTCTTTTGGAAAAAGAAATAGGGTTCGAGGCAAAAAAAACCCTACGTGGGTGAAACCACTGCGGTTAGCTGGTAAGTTATATTTTTTTTATAGGCCTGGTTTGACCGCAATCTTACCATGGTAAGTGATGATGCGGCCGAGGGTGGTAAGCACACAAAGCCTAGAAGGAACTGGTTCTCAAGTGCAGCTATCGGAACACACCGAAAGGTGCTTGGCGACAGATTTTCAACTTGAGGGTGGTAGCCAACCAGGCGGGTACTAAAAAGTACCCTACCACCGTGCTATGGTTTCCTCACGATGTTTTCCTTCACCGAAAGCTCAAGCTCATTGTAGAATTCGAACCCGGGACCTTCGTCTCGTTATCCGACATCACTACCACTGAGCTATCATCGCCTTATATAACATCACGCATGTATAATATGTAGGTATTATTTCTAAATGTCTCTAATATTTGTTCACTTATATTGTACACAAAATACAAAGTGCGGTTGAGCGTAAGTAGATTCGTACCTATGTACATTCCAAGCATCGCCTCGGATATATTAACTTCATGATCCTAATAATCATAAGAAAATTGTGAATTTGGCGTCCGCGTCGTTCCTTTACATATAATTGTAAAAATCAACTAAAAAACAATTGAAGTGAAGCTCCATAACGCACATACTTGATGGGGACCAAAAACAAAAATATGCCTCGCTTCTGATGACCCATGACACCTCACTTATTATTAAATTATGATTTTAGAAACCTATATTTGATGCATCTTTATGAACTTATGACAATAATTTTATTAAATCATAGTGATATCGCGTAAAACAAGTTCAGCGTTAATCTTATTTGCTGGCGTATTAATAGAAATCTATTTATAAATGCAATGTAGACGCAAATGTAGTACAGTAACGTGTTTAAGTGTCGTTGGTCGGACCTTCGCAAGGTTTTATAGAAAAGTGTAATGTTTATATGTAATGTATACATGTATATGTATATAAATGGCTGGTTTCAAAATAATGCGATATCTTAAGATCACGCACTTTCAGAGTCGGCAACGCGCGAGTGATACCGCTGGTGTTGCAAGCGTCCATAGGTTACGGTAACTGCTTACCATCAGGCGCGGCGTATGCTTGTTTGCCACCTTATTGCAAAAGCACCAATATTGTCTTATTAGCAGCGTTTTTTTTCAACAAAATAAATGCTTTACACGCACGGTTGAAAATTGTCCAAAGTGTCAGATCATTAATACATGACTTCTGTAAAATTTGGAAAAGTACAGTCTGACAAACAAAAGTCAAACCATAGAAATAGACATTCTTACTCTATGATGACTCTATGAGTCAAACATTATTTTTTCTTATGGATTAAAGATTAGGCTCCTGAAATCCTGAATACTTTCAAAGTACCCACATCTCGTGCCAAAATTAGGGTTAATTGAAAAATGTAGAATAAAGAAAGGAAAAAGAAGAAACCGGAAAATTTTAGGCCCTTTATTTTTTTCATTAGAATTAAAAATGAGAATGAGAGTTTGATGTGAAATAACACATATCAGACTCTAACTTAAAAAAAAAATTATTGACAAGGTATAAATAGTAGATTTTTCACCAAGGGTTGAAAGTCTAAATCTAAATAACAATAATTATTGTTAATTAGATTTAGACGAGTTGACTACGGAAGTGGGATGAAGTACGACCAGTGTGTATTTTGACGTATCTCATAAAGATATAGTACCTATTCGAAAAAAAAATTCCAAAGCCGCCAAATCTATAGATACTCGTATCTCACACACATCATATCAGCCTAAGGATGTCCACCGCTGAAAATAGGCCTCCCCCATTAACTTCCACCTGGAACGGTTTTGGGCAGTTTGCATCCAGCGGCGCCCAGCGACTCTAACCAGGTCGTCGGTCTACCTGGTGGGAGGTCGTCCCGCACAGTTGCTATGACTTCCGAGATGACTATCGAGATGACTATCGAGATGATTTACCTTTTTCAGAATTGCATAGCAGAATGATTTGGATCGCAATACAGCCCTTAAACAATGGATATATGAGTATGAGGATATTCTACGTTAGTGTATTTTTCATACCGGTCAATGGAAGGTTTTTTTTTTACTTAGCTTGGCTTATGTTCATCACAATACGATCTCACCATAGTACCTAAGTGATAATGTGGTACAGGTGGTAATCACAGAAAACCTAAGGGGAATTGGCTCTCAAGTTAGGTGACAACTTGAGGGTGGTAGCCAGTACCACTGTGCTATGGGTTTCTCACGACGTTTTCTTGGGTTTACTTTTTTACTATTATTTGCATACGTAGTTGTTTGGTTTTTAATTTGTACATCGTTGCATGTGTACTACCATTAACCTACATAAAATGGGAACTAGCTGTGATTGTTCAATGTCTGAACAAACTAGGTAAAATGTCTTTTGGAGGAAATAAACTGACTGACATGGATGTGAACATGGCGACGGCGTAGTTGTAAACATCCTGTAAAGATTGTATCTTAAACCTTACAGTTAGATCTGCAAATTAATGTAATTAAAGCTACAGGTTTATCAAAATAGCTAATACAGTTAAATACACATATACAACTAGCTATGTCCCGCGGTTTCAGCCACGTTCCCGGGATAATTAGTAGCCTAACACTCAGGAATAATGAAGCTGATAATAAGTGAAAGAATTTTCAGGATCGGATCAGTAGTTCCGGAGATAACCTCCTACATCCAAACTAAAAAACAAAGGTTACCTCTTTATACGATGTATTAGTATTGAAATTAAATCCGATTTTCTCGATATCTATCCCAACGTTTTGTAAGAGGATTTCAAACAACATCAAAGGTCTACGTGCTTTCATTCGCGTATTGGGTAGGAACACTGTAAAAGGGGCGAGATAATGGTATATATCCTATAGATATGGCATACTTGCTCTCTGCTATCTGCATTTTAAATAATCGTGATCAGAAAAAGATTACATGACTCTTTATTATGTTACTGAGTTATTGGATCACTCAATTTGCATAAGACATGGAGATAATATATCTATCTCGTTAGGAAACCCAGTGAAGCTTAAGTAAGTGTAGTGGACGTTGCCCGGCGCCAGCGACGATTCTTGTTTGCGCGATGGCTATCAGAAGCGCAATCCCCTATTCCTCGCAGTGCTAATCAATGAATAATTACTCTGTTTAAGGGGCACCTCTATAAATAGCCGGCTGGAGCGCTGACCTGGAGCGACGGGTTAGTCCGGCCTGACAGCCGCGGACACTCGCAGCAGCCTCGCTCGCTTCGCCCCCCGCGCTTTGCGCCGCACCACCGCCCCCAACATCGTCGCCACTGATGCAGGGTTGGCGTCTATGACTTTGCTTCTATACAAAACACATTGAGTTATTCAGGAAAAACAAAACAAATTGAGTTCTTCTCAAGATGATAGTTTGTGAAATCAACAACAGAAAATATTTCATTTGTAAGCGGAGTCACGGTTTTATACAACTAAATTATTTGCCAGTAAATTCTAAGATTATCCCCGACGCATTCATTTTACTTACTCGACAACCCTAAGCTGACGCCACACTAGTCGACACGCCTTCGACTTCGTATCCTGCCGTTTTTTGCTAAATTAACTACAAAGGAATCTTTGTACTTACGCAAAATGAAGACACAATTTTTCCAATATACTTAATTCATTTCAATAATCACTGCGGGCATGATAATAAATATACTCTTTAGGTCTATTTTCATTTATCTTAGGCGCCAATGCCACAGAGAGAGTTCTAGAGTTCCTAGTTCCGAGTTCTGCATTCCGTGTTGACTATTGTGCTCACAGCAAGCAGTCTAGGGTTCTAGAGTTCTGCAATATTCGCTACTGATCGCACATCATACACTTTTTTTACTTTCAAAGGCCCCACATAGCTTACAGTCAACGCGGAATGCAGAACTCGGAACGCAGAACTCTAGAACTGTTCTCTGCGGGATCGGCGCCTTAACTGTGCCTAATATTTGAAATTCTGATGCCTTCGATTGGCGCCTAGTGTCTGCCTAGTGCAGCAGCACAATGTGAGGATTGTGCGTGAGTTTACATAGTAACGGCAGTTCCAACAGAGGTATCTAGTGATGAGTATATACCTACCTACCTACCCAACGTGCCAATAGGTTATCGGTTATAAGCTTCGTAATAACTATACATGAATGATGAAAGCTAAATACGTACAATATTACTGATTATTACTTTATTTCCTCCTTTGAACAAAAGAAGAATATAATATTATTCTATTTTCAACATAAAAACATCACGCAAAGTTCCATTTTAATTTGTGATAGGATGAATACAGGCTATTCAATATGAATTTCTATGAAATGAACTTATGAATAACAGGAAAAACTAACTTCAATAGATGTCTATGGTTAAGAAAAAAATTGGAATCTACAAAAGTAAACTCGGGGCGATTGAAACTGAGTAGGTAGGTACAGCGTCAATAAATAAGTGAGCAAGAGTTCTAAACAGATACAAAAAAATGTTTAAACAAGAAATAAAC